>JAADYK010000581.1:0-17048 GCA_023338225.1 Halophytophthora batemanensis
ATAGCCGCGAGCAAAAATTGTTTGCAGATCGTTTCCTCCGCTAAATCGAGTGCCCCGTCAGACTCGACCAAACCACTTACGAGTCGAGTCTCCACTCATCCCCGCTTGCCAGCCGGAGCCCTAGCTGCTTGATCTGCTTCAGTCGGTCCTCGCAGTTCATGGAGTAGCCCACGAGATCCTGGTGAAACACTTGGCACGCCAAGTTGGCGTTCAAGCACGTGAGCCGCACGCTCTCTGAGATAACACTGCTCGCCACGATCTGCGTCCCGTAGAGCGGCCCGAACGGCGCAATACCCGGCTTCACGTGGACCTGCGTGCGGTACTCCAGATCATTCAGCGGTTGGATCACGATGTGCACGTCGTTGAACTGGCCCGACAGCGTCTGCACATCGTACTCTTCGTCGCATTCCTATTGCAAGTCAAGCATCCAGCCAAGCCCAGCAGCCGCTCGCCGTTAGAAAGTAGGTCAAACAGTCACGAGCTATCGCGGCGCCTTTGGCTGTTCGTACCTTGAACACGACGTGCACAAAGTCATTGCCAATGTGGCGTTTCTTCTTCATTGACGCGAAGATCCCGGAGTTTATACCGCTGCTGGGTTGATTGGTCTCAGGCATCATCATCGTGGCCACGTGGAACATGATCTAGAAGCAATTCGCAGAAGAAATAAGTCAGCAAGAAGCGCAAAGCATCGGATGCACAAAGTACGACACCAACCCACCTGAGTGCACTCGTCCTTGTAGATCAAACCAAACTTCCCGTCACTGTTGTTGGTCGAGTCTAGCCCGCCAGTGTAGCCAGGCAGCCCCTCGAGCTTTGTGAAAGACCCGAGACCACGCAGGAAGCGCAGGTACCGCAGTGAACCACCCACATTACTCAGTACAGCAGCCTCCGAATGCTGCTTCTCGTCGCGCACGTATAGCAGACCGATCTTGTGTGTCTCGTACTCCGGTGTACGGTCCAATACACTGAGCGCCAGCGTTAGCGATGGTCCCTCCGTCAATAACTGTGGCCGGTTCTCCACGGTCAAATCGAAGAGTTGCATCATGAGGTACATCGGGTCGTACTGCTCCAGGTCGGACGGAATTTCAGTTGAAGACCAGGCTTGAATTTCATCTGCCGCTGCCGCTGCCGCTGTGATAGTCTCGCCGTGACTGAACGGTGCAGATCCACTTGGCGTTTCTGCGATTAACTTCAGAGAATCACGACTGCTATCGTCCAACACGAACTCGTCCATTGCGTTTTCGTCGTTCTCTTCCGTCTCGTCGTTGCCATCTTCTTCAAAGTCCTCTCGAATCACACCAACAGAGTGTTTACTGTCTCGAGAATGTTCTCGGTCGTCTTCTCCTTCTGATTGCCGCAGGGGTTTCCGTGACGATGAGTTGGAAGCACTGCCTGAAGATTGTCGATGCACTGCAGTCACAGCAAACCCCCCACCGAGCAGCGTTAGCAACCAGACCCAAATCCAAACCACGCACAGGGCATTATGCATCATCCTTCTGAACAGTTTGTACCTTGCGCACCCTCACAGAAGTATGACGGGGAGCCGCCAATGCCGTCGTAAGCTGGCAGTGGCGGCAATGATGTTGCCGCAGGTGGATGGCTGAACACGGGCTCCACTGCACCTTTGCGAAGCGGCTTGCTTTCCTCCTCTACGACAGGTACTTGCTGGGCTTCATCTTTCATTGGTTGATGCCCGTTGCTCGTGGTCGAGGCGAGAAGCGGCGTCTCCGTGGGATGATTCGGCGTCGTAGTTGATTGACGAACAGCTCGAGCCTCTCCTGGCAACGCAGACGGCCTCTTCCTTGACATAGCTTCCTCACTTGCACCAGCCTGCTGCCCTGATACTTTTTTGGGCTCGGCAGGATTCAGATGCGATTTCTGGAGATCTCGACCATTGACAAGAGCAGTGGGCAAGTCTGGCAAGCGCCAAGCCACAGAGCCTAGAGACAACTCGTGGTGCAGACTGAGCTCCCAGCGATTCGTGCAGTTGGCTCTTCGGATTACGAGTGACGCGCTGCCCCGTGGCGTCGTGGTGATTGTTAGCAGCGAGCTCTTGTACATCCATGACCTTGAGCGCGACGGCGACTTGCCACCACTGCCACTACTGTCACCGCATGGTTCTTGAGCTTGCCCCTGTTCAGCAAGACACTTGTGACTACACAAGGCCGCCGGCACCAGCGAGGACTGTGAGTAGGCAAAGCACATCAGAAAGTCCATCGCAGCCTCCGCCAAAAGACTATTGGCACGACGCGCGCATTGCTGCAGCGTCGGCATCGCCAGCTCCGCCAGCACGACCCGCTCACGACGTCCACTCTGATGAACCAGCTGGCTCAGCAAGCGGAAGGCCAAGTAGGACAATTGCTTCGACTTGGCATACTCGAACCCAAGCAGCAGGATCTCCACGATGGCCTTGCGTGCTTCAATCGCATTGCTCTCAGCACCACCACGCAGTGCAAACACGATGGCACCCAGCAGCTCCAGTACAGCACCAAAGGCGTCAGCACGGAAGTCACCATCTACCGTCGTAATGCACGCGCGCGCACTGTGGAGCACGCTTTCAAGCTGGTCAAGCACGGGTTTGGGAGCCAGCAGCACCAGCAGACTTAACGCAGTAGTCGCCGTGTGTAGCAGTGAGAACTCGGCCTCGAACAGTTGCCGCAAGGACGTCTGTAATCTTGCGCGATCTTCACGACTCGGGCGAGCAGATCCCGAAGTGGACGAGGCCGAAGAGGATGCCATAGACGACTTGCTCACGGATGAGGACAGTGCATGGAAGAGACTTCCGTGGGTCGAAGATGACTGGAAACGGGAGAACACGCGAGACGTGAAGCCACGTGGTGCGCCCGACACGTATGGGTCGGAGGCATCACTGGCATGGCGATAGATCATTTCCTGCGCCGGCGCAGACACTGAAGTCGGCGCCGGGTCATCCGTCACAGTGCCACCGCCAGCAAACAAATCCTTCTCCGCCACAGCCAGCCTTAAGTCCAGCGTCCCCACCAAACAACGAATAAGCTCGTGTAGCGCGTGCTGATGCAGTTCAGTTTCGTAGCTCACCAGCAACTGAAGGAGCTCCAGTCCCATGGACAGAAAACGTGTTTTGGCCAGCAACGCCGCCGTGGCACGAAGGCTAGCAGCGAAGGACGCGGCAGCATCTGCATCGCTGGCTCCTCCCGTCTCGGATATTTGTGTAGACACGTGGAGCGAACGCAGGAGATCAGCATCTGCCAGTGAGATAGGGCGACCCGCACGTCGACGATCCTCTCGCTGTCCCTCCTCCAGCCCAGCCACAGTCTCGTCACCTTCGCCTGTGTCCTCATTGGGAGTCTCCGAGCGGTTCGAGAGGCCCGATGTGGCCTTGAGTAGTCTCTCTACCTCGTCCGCAATAGCGGTACGTCCAAACGCACGGTAGTTAATGCTGGCCACGACCTTGGCCGCAACTTCGCTGATATCGACATCTGCGAGGACTGCGCGGTTCTCCAGCATAGTCTTGATGCCACGCACTGACATGCGAAAGAGCTCGGCGTCTGGTTCGGCGCTTACGAGCGTGAGAAGTGCACGTAGAGCGCGAGCCACGGGCACCCAGGCCGTCGTCGTGGACTGTGGCGAGCCGTTGGAGCTGGCTCGAACCGCCCGGCGCGACACAAAAAGGAAACGCGACGTGCGGACGCGGTGGTCCTTCCACTGAAGCCTCCCGTCAACCGCTCGGGCCTCGCATACATGCAGCAAACACTCGAGCGCTACGCGTCGGACAGCACAGCTACGATGTGTCTCCACCGTAGTCGCAAGCAGATCGTACATGCGGACAGCTCGAGCAGGTGGCAGGTGGTTGAAAGCCGAGGAGAAGAGTGACACGATGCCCGACGCTGCAACGAGTTGTGCGTCCTCGTGACTCGACAGCGTCATGGCACTGGCTAGAATATCCAGCAATGAGTCGAACTTGACGCTCTCCAGCTGACGTGCCACTTCAATCACAAAGCCCAGCGCACGGCGACGAACCTCCACGTCAGCATCTTCGTATACGTGTCCCAGCGTCGGGATTACAACCTCTTCAATCACGCGGTCCTCACACACGTTGCGACTCGTCCAGAGGTTCATCTGCAGCACCTCGAGCGCCTCCAGACGCACAGCACACGGGATACTGAGTGTGTCACCGTCCGTACCGCGACAGGAGAAGAACACGCGCATGGTCGACGACAAGGTGGCCAGCCAGTCCACGTGATAGCCCGGGTGTGCAGCCTCTGCGCGTTGTCGGAGCAAGAAGAGCATGGACTGCTCGCTCAGGTGCGGCAGGTATTCCTCCAGCACGTTAAGGAACTCCTCCGTGTCGCCGGCAAAGTGTCGTTGCGCCACCAGCTCCTCTACAATCTGCAGCGTGTCCAGTAACTCTCGCGGAATCCGAGTCTGCTGAATTGACACCGACAACTGCGGTGGTTGAGATTCACTTGCTGGATGGATAGCGGCCGTGCGAGTACCCTTAACACTGCTCTCCGTGACTCTCCTGTTGTCTGGACCTGGTGCTGGGCGGGCAGGCGCGTCCTCGATCTCATCTTCGTCCGTCATGGAGACCCAGGGCCGCAGCGCACGGAACATGCGCAGAATGATATCCCACTCCATCACCAAACGCTTGTCCTTGACGGTTGATCTCGAAGAAGCGCCAGCACCAGCTGCTGAAGACCCGACAGAATGCGTCAACGCCGGCAGCTTGGGTTTCTGGTCCTTTGACTCACTGTGGGCGCTGTTACTTGCCTTGGGCGATGGGTTGATGCTGCCAAACTTCTTGATCAGTCGCTGGAGCGCCAGGATGACCTCGAAGATGACGAAGCCGCGGTGACACTGCAAAGCGCGCTCCAGTGCCAACAGAATGGGCGCCCAGGCCAGCTCGTCGAACCTGGCCACACGCTGGGAACCCCAGCACGACATCCCCACGAAGAAGACGGCTCCACGCAGCACCCAGCGCGAATTGGCTCGAGGGTTCTCCAGTATATGCAGCAGTCCACGAAGCACGTGGAATCCGGCAGCTCCACCCAGTAAGAGCTTGAGCACTGCCCAGGTGCCGGAGCCGTCCGCGTTCACGAGGCAGCACAGCGAGCGCAGACACGCTGGTGTGCTCGCTGCGTAGGCCAAATCGTGCGCTGCCAACACGTGGAAGAAGGCCACGAATCGACGACAGGCCTCCAAATCGCGACGACCCCAAGCCACATCGCACCGTGCGCTCACAACAGAAGCGATGGCGATGACCTTGTCGCGGTCCAGAGCACGCGGACTGCGGCGCAAGATGCTCTGGATGAGCGCCAGCAGGTCTCGCTGGGCGTCTGACTGCTCCAGTAGACGCAACAGCAGCCAGCCTAACTCCACGCGGAAAGGCTCCAGGTGACGACCGTCCTGGGTGAGAGCACGTAGAGCCTTCTGACGCAGCAGGAAGTCGCCTGGCGCGTGAGTCTCCAGTCGTAGGAAGATCTTCCGACGCAGTGCAGGCGTGAGGCGCTCACCGAAGCGCAGTAAACACAGCTGCACCACTTCAAAGGCCAGCGCACGCACCCCTGGGTTGCGATGTTCGAAGAGGTCGGCGATGCAGTCCAGCAGCGCATCCAGTTCGGCCAGCGTGGGCGCTACGTGTTCCATCGGGTGCTGGCGTCGGCTTCCAGTGCTGCTGGAGCTGGCGGTAGATGCACTGCTAGCTACACTGGAGCGTCGCTCGCTGTCTGCGTGCTCCTGGACGCTGCCCAAGGCGCCACCTCTGCTAGTTCCGCCATCTACGACAGGGAAAGCGGGACCTCCAGGCACCGGATACGTCGCCGATGTGGCTGCTGAAGCTGGCGCGGGCTGAAATTGCAATAGAGACAACACACGCTCCACATCTCGCACGAAGCTGCGCTCCTCGGACCGCTGGCGCTGGCGACGACACAGTCGCTGGAGTTGGAGTACCAGCTCCGACGTCGGCTCGGGGTGGTCACTGCCATTGCTCCGACTGCGACTCCGCGGGTTGTACCCAGACGTCGGGCGGAAGCCTGCCGAGCCGCCACCAGATGCAGAGCGACGGATGCTGGGCGCGCTAGAAGCCGCAGAGGGGACGACAGAGAGCTGCGAGGTGCTGGCGCTGCTGTCAGGTGGGAGGCGAGAGCTCTGCGCGGCGCTCTCGCTCGCTGCTGCGTCCTCTGGAGGTGGAGCTGGAGACGGAGTCGACGCCTGCATCTCCGCCTGCTCTCCTCCCTGCTCTTGCTGCTCCGTGGCGGGCGGCAGCTCGGCGGCAGCGACATCGCCTTCCTCCATGGCAACTCCTGCTTCTGCTTTGCATGGGAAGAAGGAATCAGTGGCCGCTGATCTCTGATTGGCTGCTAATCTCCGCCTTTTTCTCAACAGCGGCCTATGATTCGCTGGAAACATGTCCCAGGAATACTTTCGACCAATGGCAGCGCTCTTGAGTGCGCAAAGTAGGCAAATCAAGAACGAATCCCACCAACTTTTGGCCCTTCTGGGTCACGCGAGGGGAGGAAGCGCGTATTCAGCGAGCGAGCGAGCGACGGAGCTTGAAGCTGCCACCGACGGCCGAGAGAAGGAGACGCCAGCGCCAACGCCGCCGCGACAGCAGCACCACGACACCCACCCTCATCTCTAGCTGCAGATCTACCCCCCAGCGCTAGCAACCGGCCATGGAGTTCCTCGCGGAGGAGAACGACTGCGGTCAGACGCTGCTGCGACTCGTGAGTCGCGGCAGTGCCATCGTGGCCGAGTTGCTGCGTCTGTCCAACAACATCCCCGGGTGCGTGGGCTGGATACAGCGCGGTGTCTCTGGTGAAGGCTGTGGTGCTGACTCCGTGCTGGCACTTGTACGGGAATTTGATGCGACGCAGGGTGTTCATGGGACCTTCGCACGTGGAAGACCCGGAGCAGCTCAAGTATCTCAATATCCTCTTTGACTTTGCGTATCTGAAGAACCCGGAGGACTTTGAGAACATGGTCAACAGCAACACGGTACGTGCTTCGCACACACACACACACACACAAGTCCGAGATGCCGTCGTTCTTGCCAACTGATCGGTGCGTATACGCCGTTGGGCGACGTTCTGGGGATGTAGGAGCTACTGGACGTGGACGACGAGTTCATGGACAATCACGAAGACATCCTCGACCGCTTCTATCAACTCTTTGACGGCATTTACAAGGTTCGTGTCGTGATTCCACATCTCTAACCGTCGTTCTTCTGCATCCCTACGAATCTAACTTCACATATTCTCTCCACTACCTTGCTGTGAATACGACGGCGCCCCTGCAGTACATCAGCGACTATCTGGAATTCCTGGACAACCTGGAGAAAGGCTTCTTCATCCAGCACACGCTGGCCAACATCTTGCTGGACACGGACGGCGCGCAACTCATGTGCGAGGCGCTGTACCTCTATGGTGTGATCCTATTGCTGCTGGACCGCAAGATCCCCGGCCCGACGCGCGAGAAGATGGTCATCGCCTTCTTCCGCAGCAAAGGCGAGTCCGCGCTCGAGAACATTGACGAGGTGTGCAAGCTCTGCCGTGTCACGGGCTACCTTCCTGGGCAGCCCAAGCCAGCGCAGTATCCGGAACGGTACTTTAAGCGCTTCCAGCCGCCCGAGGAGGTCGTGAGCATGGTCATCGGCAAGCTGCAATCCGACGACGTGTATCTCCAGGAACCATGCTTCCCACACCGTACGCATCGGTCCACGCGCTTGGCAGGCCAAGCGTCCATGCTCTTCGTCATCCTCTTCTTCGCGCCAGACATCCTCATCCACGAAAAGGCCAGTATGCGCGAGATCGTGGACCGCCACTTCAACGACAACTTCATCCTCACCACGTACATGGGAGCTGTGGCTGACCTGTCGTTGGAGTGGGCGGCCTATCCGGCTGCAAGACTGGCGCTTGCCAACACGCTGGAGCCGTCCAACATCGCGCATATTACCAAGAAGAAGGCTCAGCAGACACAGCGCTCCATCGACGAGCTCAACTACTTCCTCACAGAAGGTGTACTCACGGAGATGTACGTGCTGGAGAATCTGGACCCGCTGCTCAACTGCATCCGCAATGCCAACGTGACGGTGCGCTGGACCATGATGCACTCGCGCACGCAGCCCGTAATCCCCATGATGGACAACTCGACGGCGCAGAGGGAGATCTTCGACAAGGGCACAGATCCGGACAAGCTCATCACGCTGCTGCTCAAGGTGTCGCAGTTAGAATGGAAACTGAAGCAGATGTTCGTGGCGCTGCTGGCCAGCAAGGAGGACCGCTGGCAGCGCTGTATGAAGGAGACCTCGGAGCGCATGGAGGAGCTGAGCGAGTACTTCTCGGGCGAAAAGCCGCTCACACGTGTGGAGCGCAACGAAGACCTCATGAAGTGGTTCAAAGACCTGGCAGAGAAGGTCAACAGTCTGGACTACGTCGACCACGTGAAGGCCGGACGTCGCATCAAACGACTCATTGAGGCGCTGGGCCACGTGGAGCAGTTCGACCAGATCGACACGAACCTGCAGGTCAAGGCTTATTTGGAGGAGTCGCGCGAGTTTCTCACGGAGATGGTACGCACAGTGCGGATCCGGGACGAAGTGATGGGAGTCATTGAGAACGTGTCCGACCTGTCGTACGCCTGGGAGATCATCAACGACTTCATGAAGATTCTGCACCAGCGCGTGAAGAACGACCCGTCCTCCGTGATCCTGCTGCGTGCTGTCTTCCTCAAACTGGCTTCCATTCTGGACGTCCCGCTCACGCGCATTCATCAGTGCGGCTCAGAGGACGTGATCTCCGTGGCTGAGTACTACTCGGCAGAACTCGTGGACTACGTGCGTCGGGTCATGGAGGTAATCCCGCAGAGCGTCTTCCGTATCCTGGCTGGTATCATCAAGCTGCAGACAGATCACATGAAGCCCATTCCGGTCAAATTCGAGAACACGGAACTGAAGAACCACGCGCAGTTAAACGAACGCTACCGTCTGGCACGTGCAACCAATGAGGTGTCTAAGTACACGGAAGGCATCTTGGCCATGAAGCGCACACTGCTGGGGATCATCGAAGTGGATCCACGGCAGGTGCTGGAAGATGGACTACGTAAGGAGCTGGTGTACCGCGTGTCACGTGCCTTCCACGATGTACTCATCTTCGAGAAGAACACGTCCGAGGAGTGCAACGAGATCTTCGTCAACTTGGCCTCGAACCTGGATGCCTACCGCCTTTCTTTTGAGTACATCCAGGACTACATTGGCATCTACGGTCTGCGCATGTGGCACGAAGAGCTGTCGCGCATCATTAACTACAACGTGGAGCAGGAGTGCAACCGTTACCTCAAGAAGAAGGTGTACGACCGTACGTCGCAGTACCAGAGTCGTGCCATCCCGATCCCGCGCTTCCAGTCCCCGTCGGGCGACATGAGTGTGAACTTTATGGGCCGCCTCATGCACGCGCTCTTCATCATGACGGACCCCCACACGACCACGTACTCACCGCAGTGCATCGGCTGGTTCTCTGAGGACGGTGAGGAAGTGTGCGGTATTGGCGCCTTCTCGGTCCTGCACAAGAGTGTCGGGCTGCTGGGCTTGGCAGGTCTGGACCGCATGCTCTCCTTCCGCATCGTGCACACGCTCAACAATCTGGTCAAGTTCTGGGGCTCGGCTGTCACGCCATACTTCCCACTGCTGGATCAACTTTCAGCGGCGCTCGTGCCAGAGTGGAAGATGCCCGAGCACTCGACGAAGCTCTACGACGCTGCACTGAAGAAAGTGGAGAAGATCATGAGCAAGCTGCTCAAGGCCGTGCTGATCATTGGGCAGGCCGCGCTGATCCGACGACAGATCTCGAGCGAGTTGTCGTTCTCGAGTCGACTGGACGCCAATCTACTGGCCACGACGCTCGACACGCTCAACATCTCGCTGCTGAACGATATTCGCGCACACTACCGCGACCCGAAGGTCAAACCGTACCCGGGCAGCGACGGGAACCCCGTGCTGGTGGAGCTGAACAAGTATCTGGAGAACACTGGGGCCAACGACCCGTTCCAGAAGATCTACGTGACTGTGGACGAGCCGCTGGAGGGGCTTGCCGCCATGTTCATGCTTTTCGTGATCGCCTACATGCCTAAATTGCAGTACGACCGCAACTTTGGCGCGTTGGGACGGGTGGGCAAAAACCCCATCGACGGCGAGCCGCTGCTCGTGGGCATTCTCACCATCATGAAGCAGTTCCATCCGTCGTACACGGAGAAATTCCTGGCCTATCTGGGCCAGTTTGTGCGTACCAAGGTGAACGACATCTTTGCGGAGAAAGCGGAGAAGAAGGGCAAGAGCGCGGCCGTGCCCACGGAGCTGCCTGTGGATGTAGTCAACACGCTCATCTTCATGCTCGAGTTCGCGCGCTGTTCCAAGATTCGCCGCAGTTTCCTGGACGGACACGTGCCTGCCTACGTCTTTGACGCCATCCAGCTCTAGGAAATGAGACGAACAGGAGAAAGCGTCGCCGCCGGAAGCGAGGCCGGCAGCAGGATAACAGCGAAAGAGAAGGAGAGGAGAGCTGTGCTAATAGATGGTTGCTCGAACTCAAGCGCGGGAACGCGAGTGCCAACACCAGCACGCACGTGCAAGACGCAGTTCCCATCCAACTCGCCACTGGGTTCGTGTCTTGCAGAAGACGTAGTGGAGCAGCTTCTCCGTTGGAAATGGTGCCATTGCTTCGACTTGACGTAGATGACCTTGCCGAGTCTCTCCGGCCTCGTAAGGCCAAGCGGGCACAGGAACAGGATGACGTTCTCGGTCTGCCAGCCCACGAGGACCACAGGACTGCCTAAAGACCGAGCGCTGCGCCTCTATGGCGATGACTGAAACTCGGCATCGTGCCGCGTTTGCTCGTGCACGTCCACCGTGCTGCGACGCAAGCACTTGCGACTATAGCGTCGACCTGAGCGTGCGCGGGGGAATGAACAAAGTCAAACTGGCGCAAGGAAGTGAAGCTGGAGGTTTTTGCCACAGTCCTTGGCGATCGGCGGATTCCATCCTTGCCAGGCCGCCGCTTGCTTGTCCCATGGTGCAGCAAAGGACCAGAAGTGCACCACCGCGTTTGTCACGATACAATCGATGCCGTGCTTTCGCTTGGCGGCACACGCTTTGTCACCCGCTCAATCTCACAGCGTCCCTTGCTCGTGCTGCTGCTGCCGCCGCTCAAACTCTCTGCCCAGGCTAGACCAGTCTTGCCATTCCACGGGATGCCGAGGCCGCACAGCGTCAGGAAGAGGAATACGTCAACCTCTTGAGTCGTTCCGAGGTCCAAGCTGGCTGGAATGACACGAGCCCCGAGGGTCTCCACTTGTTCCCGCTTAAGGAAACTACGGTAGCAGCTTGCGGTCCTTGTAGAACGTGTCCTTGGTGAGAGCCTCCAGTACGAAGACTGTGCGAGCTTCCGCGAGCGAGCAGGAGCCTCGGCAGATCTGGCAGGAGCGCTCGCCACGCACAAGGGAGTTCACGGTGGCCACGCCCCAGACATGGCTGCTGCACCAGGTACACGTGAAGGTGGTGGGCTGCACGGAGACCAAGCACTCCGGGTTCTGGCCAAGCATGGCGAGGCCAGCCAGGCTGGACGAAGGAAAGGCGTGGTGCGAATTGGTGGTGTCTGAGGACCTATTCAGGGACGTCTTCTTCTGTCTCGAGCGCTCGGGGAAGCAGCGCGTGAAGCCTGTGCAGTTAGCGCGGGTTTGTTTCTGTAGGTGGCTCGGTGTCCCTAGCCGTATTGTTGTTGAGTGCTCTTTCGCGTGCAACAAGCGCTCCAGCCTTTTCGTAGCCGCGACAGCGTTTCGAAGTGCTTTTCGCTTTGCTCAGTGTGAGACGCAATGGCCTTGCATACGTGCACACTTGATGCATCCGGGTTCGCCACCGCGCCGTCCGCCACCACGAAGGCTGCAGAACCCATTCGACACGACAGCCTCGATACAGCCAGAGAAGTGGCAGCGAGAACCACCACTGTGCACCTTACACAACTCCCGCGACTAGACTTTGCGAACACAAGCCATCTTACTAGACTTCAAAGTTACCAGGGGGCTGGATATCGCTGTGATGGCCATACGCATTCAAAGACAAGTTCGGCTGAGCAGCCAGACAGTCATGTTCATTCCTCGCCGAAACAAAACATGCGACTGAACCAAGCAACCGAAGATGATCCTACTTGACGCGATGGAGTTGGTGGTCGACCACCACTGGTCGCAGAGCTTTTAGCAGGCATCCAATAGAGTCCGAAAGTTGTCTTCCGAGGCGTTGCGCCACCATGTAGTCTCAGTCGCTTCGCTTACTTGAGAAGAGGAGCCGGCACGGGCCATGCAGGGGATCGAGGTGACCAAGCTGACCAAGTCCGACCGAGGTGCCTGCTGTTGCTGTTGCCATCAACTTGCGGGTCTGCGTACGAGAGGGACATACGCAGCAGCGACAGTGGCAGCGGCAGCATGTGCGCATTGCGCGCTACGAGACACACGGAGCTGGAAGCGGTATCCAACATCACGGGGACCTGCAACTGTGGCCACGTGGAATGCTCTAGCAGACTAATGGGTGTTGGCCGGTTGACCAAGTGGTGGGCAGCTCCACGGCCATGGTCATCGCTCTGCGCCCCGTCGAACCCGCTGCCAACTCTAGACGAACAGACTTGGCGGCTTCTGGTTGCGGTGTTGCTTCTTGCCGCGCTTCTTACCGGTCAGGACCAAGTGGCTCATACTGATGTGCTGCTAGTGCTGGAGGTGTAGCTGCTGAAAGCACTGGCGCAGGTGTCGCTTGGTGTCCTCCGGCTCATGGTGCCTGACTAGCTTCTTGTAGTGAGAGCAGAGTGACCACAGACGTTGCTGCGACCCCACCTCATCGGTGAGGCAATGCCATACTGTGGTCGGGGGTGGCCACAAGGAGGACACCACATCCATGTACGCTTACCTCACCGTCTCATCCCGATCAAGACCCACTTCTTCTTCCTCCTACGTCAGAGAACTGTCGACCCAACAACACGCCCCTGGACAGGCTGCTACGGCCCGGAAACACTGGAGCATCGCTTTTGGCAGTGCCGACGAGCACGCTAGGTGTGGCAACTCCTTCGGCCAACCTGGTCTTCTATCGTAGGACAACGCTTGACCAGGATCAAGCTCCTCGTGGGCTTGGAAGAGATCTCCACGAACAGTGAGCCGACGACTTGGGGTTGGTGTTCACGGTCTGGCTCTGCTCTCAAGGGATCTTCCTGTTTGAGATCTGGAAGTCCCGCAACACAGCCGTCTTCAGAGGCCGACCTCCGCCCACAGGAACCGCGCTGGTACAAACCATCGCCCGGTTCTTTGCTACGCACCTACGCTCCCTCCACCGACGTTGGTCAGAGCTGCAGATCGACGAAGCAGCACTCGAACGGATTGCAGCGACGCTAGCAACACACTCGAGAGGACTACGAAGTCAGTTCAAGTCTGGTCAGCCGCACACGGCACACACCCGACGAAGCCCCTTCTGGATTCAGTGACTTCCTCTTGGCACCAAACTAGCGTAGAAGATGCGATAGATGATCGGTCGACCAGCCCGTGGGAAAACATGGATCCCAGTTGCTCAAGACCACGGCTCTTCCGCTCGCTTTAGACGGATCAAGGACAGGTCGTGGTTCCAATGCGGAAATCACTACATGACCAGGACGCGCTCGTGCTGCGGGAGACTCAACCGCAGCACCAGAGAAAGCGTCTTCTTGCGCTCGCACTAAACCCTGACGCTCGATCGCGACGTGAATGCCGCGCGCAGCATCTACCTGAAGAACGAACTCCTGCTCACTTGTGCTCCTGGAGTCCGGGTGGCCGGAGTTGCCTACTCCGCGGTTGCTTGGCTTGGCTGAATGTGGCATTGAAGTCGCTACATTTTATCGTTCTCCGAACAGTTGAAGGGCAAATTCATTGGGAAACTACGAGCAACTTTCGTGAATTTTTCTTTCCACGCTGCATCCTCTTTCACTTGACGAACGTATGGCATTCCATGTGTGACACCAAGATTGTGCCTCTCGAAACAGCATACTTTAATCAAGTCATAGTGACCAGCCTCCGCAAAACGTTAGAGCATCGCAAGAGCAGTCCCCTTGACGTGGTTAAAGTATGCTGTTTCGAGAGGCACAATCTTGTCACATACGAGGTGGATTACATTCGTCAAGTGAGAGAGGACGCACCATGGAAACGCACATTTCAGCTGCCGTTTTCCTGAAACAAAAGCAGTACTTCCGCCTTAGGACGGGACACGAAATTACTCGTATTTAACGTAACAGATCGGAGTGCAACCACTTCGTCATTATCTTTTGTCAAGGCAAATAGGCACTATGCGCGCCATGGCGCTGGAACAGTAGTGTCACAGAACGCAGCAGCGCCTCTCAGGAGAAGTTTGTAAGCAATTGACAAGTGTAGGATGAGGTGGAGGCGTGTGAGCTGTGCGCGTTCTGCTTTGCGCTGCGAGCACTGCCGTATTGTTATCGCCGTTGAGAAGTAATGGATCTTTGGCCTCGGTGATTACTGGTGCTACTGCTTGGGAGTTCGACGGACTGTGATCGGCTAAAATTCGTCGCGTGCCGAGAAGAAGACTCACAGCCATTCGTAAATTATCCACAGAGACGAACTATAGCCCGTAGTTTAGCCCATGAATTCATGTTCAGAAAGGTCCACCGACCACTACATAAGTCCAGTCTGTCTCTTTCTAAGAACGGCATCTTTGGATCTTGGACCCGGTTGGATAGAGGCTTATCTGTTTTGCTCGATTGAGCACGCACATATCGGCCACAAACTCCGCATGGTGTACATTCTAACGACTCGCGGAGTCGCACTTCCTCGAAGCTAGATGCTGTGTGGCCCCGCCACACAAGATGGATCAGATTGAACGATAGCATGATGAATTCAAAGACAAACCAAATGGCGGAGCTAGTCGTCGTCCCGAGAGAGAAAATGTCGTTCTTCTCAAACGGCTTGTTTCAAGCGTCCCAAGCACACCACCACTACGACTTCGCATTCATGATGAGAGCAGTGCAGTTTCCGATGTGTCATTTCCAGAGCTCTGCACTAGTGTGCGGTTTCGGCGGAAGGGTGTCGTGCTCGCGGACATCTATAACATGGGCCAAACGGACTTGTTTTACTGCTTGGTGCTGGGCAAGACTATCGCACACAGACAAGGAGAGGGGTCGAAGAAGAGCAGGGGGCTAATGACAATGGCGCTAGCGTGCAATACGGGCGGCTCCGACAAGAGGGAGTCATTTATTTTGGACCACGCCAAGAAACCGCGCTGCTTCAAGGAGAAGGCGGTCGAGCAGTTAGACTTCTACTGTAAGTCAAACAAAAAGCCGTGGGTGGCTGCAGTCCTGTTTTAATTTTGGCTGCGAGAGTTCGATCAAGAAATGCAGGCGCAAAGGAGGAAGGTTCTTCTGCTCGTCACCGACGCTTCGGCCCACGTCACAACCAGCATGACATTGAAGAGCATAGCGGCGGTGTTTTTCCCTCTAAATATCACTTTACGCCTTCACCCGCTCTATGCAGAAATAACTGCGTCGTTTAAGTGGCGCTATCGCCTCTGACAACTGGAGTACGCGCTTGACGTTGAGGAGGCAGACAGAAAGACGAGTATCAAGACCGCTGATCAGTTAACGAGTATGAAGCGGATCAAGGTCGCGTGGTGCGATGCTTTGAGGAGCTGATTCTCGGTTGTTTTCGGCACTCAGGCCTGGTACCAGGACGAATCAGCACGAAACGGTTTCGCACTGAAGCTGGTGAGATGTTGAACATCGCCTTGCTAAACCAAATGCAGCGACTACGCGTTCGTGACCCCATGGACACCAACGACTTTGTGCGCAGAAAGGAAGAAGAGTCGATGGAGATGGAGGACGTGTCGGCAGAAAAGCTACTCGGTAGTGGCGTTCACACTGACATTCTCGGCATGGATCAATATGGTCTTGACGACGACGAAGATAGTAGCACTGAATACTGCAGCCCACTTGGCGGCATGACCATCACTGGCAAGGTAGACGCGATACAAACAACTATCTTCCTTTTGGTCGACCATCCCGATGTAGCAGCACGTACCACGACGAACTATGATCTCTGCACGAGAAGTTGCGTGAGGATCGATGTCTTGAACGAGAAGCTGCCCTGGCTCAGGTACCAATCCGTGGTTTCTTCGAGGAGATGTCACTGTCGCGGAACCGCTAAACGAAGGTACGATGCGTTGGCCGATTATAATATGTCCTTTCCTCTGTTGTATGTGCGTATTTGCTGTTTTGTATACCTGTGATGGTGTTCGTGTCAGCTGATGTCATAATGACAGTCTGTGGGTGTGCCTGTCTCCATGGTGATTGTGATGGCGCAGAACGGTGCCTACGTTGAGAGCGTGGGTACCTCCGTGGTGGTAATGGTGGCGTCCTTGTCGTAGGTTTAGAGGCTTCGATGCAACCGGCGCTCTGCAATGCGGCCATTGTGGAGCCCAAGAGTCTGGCTGGTATGAGAGTTTGTGTATGCACATACCAATCTGCCGTGTTTGGTCAGCACCAACACATTTAACACTCATACCAACTTCTGCGTTTGACAGACATGAGATATCCTCCATACTAAAGCCTAACGATGCATTTGGTGGATTACACACTCACCAATACTGGAGGATGTCCACTCCATCAGGTGCTACTTAGGACTGGGCTGCCTGTCCTTCAACGAGCAATTGCTTGCGAGGGAAACTAATAGCCTCTTTAACCGCAAACTGGTAAGGCTGGTCGAAAGGAGCTGCTAATTCGTCACGATTGATTCATACACGTAGCGATAGAGAATGCTTGCGTCCTCTCTTTCATTTCAGGACAGAGCAAGTGCAAGAGTCCTGATTGGCCAAGATGTTGAGGATTCAGGGCTAATTGTTGAATTTCTGGCCAATTGCACGGGCCGGGGATCAATCTATTTAGGGGAAACGAATATCTGTTTGTTTCCGGCCAGAAACGCGTATTTCCGCAGGTTCTCTGGAGTGCAAAAGGCACAATTGGCTGAAATTCGATCTGATCTGCACTTTTGCCCAACCGAATTGG
>JAADYK010000582.1:0-17042 GCA_023338225.1 Halophytophthora batemanensis
GACGAAGGGAGAGAGAGAGAGAGAGAGAGAGAGGTTCTCAGTCCGTGCTCGTCGAAGCATACTTTATCACAACTGCTTGGTATCACAAGACACCAAAATATATAGATGAAATCGTCCAAAAGAGAACCACATATGGAGGTTTGGCTGTACCTGAGATTTGATTTGAAGACTCAGCAGGATTCACCCCTCTCTTTATGAGACGAAGAAGAAGGTTACACACCTCTCTTTCTCAAGCAAATCTTGTGAAGCCCCTCGAGGTTCTCCCATGAAGAGGGAACATCCTCGAGTATTTGTTTATGAAGAAGCCGCCAAAACCTGCGAGAATTGTTGTCTCTCATCACTGCCATATCCTTCTTTTTTTTTTTTTTTTTACCAAAAGGAGAGATTGGAGCCCTTCTTTTCCGCTAATGAGAGCGAAAATCTGCCCTCGACTAAGAACTTCAGATTGTCCGAAATGGGCCAACCAGAGAGGGCAGAATATCGCTTTTCTGCCAATGAAAATGGAGATTGGCGACCGTTCGCCCTCGACCACAAACTGGAATTTGTTACCAAATATCGCACTCTGATTGGTCGAGAAACGGGCTCCTCCTCCCTCTCTTGCTGTCGCTTCCAGTAGCGAGCGAGCCGGCGAGCACATGGAGGCGGGAAGCAACAGCAACAGCAGCGTGCGCGTGTTCGACGGCACCACGGACTTCCGTGTGTGGCGCGCACGCGTGGAGAATGAACTCATGCGCTACCACTTGCTGGGGTACGTGATGGTAGAGGACTACGACGGCAGTCAGGGGTTCTTGTACAATGGCGAAGAGGTGCCGCCCAAGTGTGTTGTGATGATGCACACGGAAGATGCGGCGCAAGTGGCGCCGTCGCCAGCGCAGCCACAACCATCGAGACGCTCCTATATGAAAGAAGAGCTGACATTAGGGAACACTGTGGAGAAAAGTGGAGCACGTGGACATGGGGCGGGGCTGAGTCGTCTCGAGGTACTGGCGGAGCGAGCCGAGGCCAAGAGCATCCTGCAGCGCTACTTGCACCCGGATGTGGAGTGTGCAATCCTCAACAAGAACGTTTTCGATAGCTGGGTCATGTTGTGCGCGTTGTACGGAGGTAGTGGCGCCGTAGATATGTATGAGATGCATCGTGTGTTCCACCACATGCGGCTGGGGGACAAGCGCGGCGAGTCTACGCGTGAGTTCATTACGCGCTGGGAAATGGTGGCGCAGCAGTACGCGACCGCAACGGGCATCGAGTTGACGGACGCGTTCCGCTCAGTTATGTTGGTGCAGACGCTACCAAGCGCCTGGCGGACCACGGTAACCACGTGGCGAGGCAGTAAGCCTTACGTGCCTTACCCGGAACTGGTGATGAAGGTGATCGCTGAACGTGAGCGTATTCAAGCACAGGGAGACTCGGCCACCTCGTCCAAGAGCTTGACCAAGTCGGCCGGGAAGTCTTCGTCATCGGACGATAAGGTCGTGGAGAAGGAAAGCTCCAAGAAGGCGAGCAAGACCATATCATCGCCGCTGGGCAAAAGTGTGACCAAAGAGACCAGCGCAGTGGATCTCGCGTTTTCTTCTTCTACTCCTACTAGTCGTCCGTCTACTTTGAACCAGAAGACACCAGCTAGCGCTGCTGCAGCTAGCAGCAATGCGAGTGCTCGGTCGTCGAGGGAAAAGGAGGCGACCACGCCCTCTCCAAGGAGTGAGAAGTTTGGTACGAGATCTGACAAGTCACACCATGACCGCTATGACAAGCCTCAAAGGGATGTCGATGAGAGACAAGAAAGACGCGTAGAGAGCACTCATGAAAAGCACGACAGCTACAGCAAGCACGACAGCTATGACAAGCGTGAGAGAGACGTCATGCCAACTCGCTACGAGAAGTCTCCTCGCAACAAGTATTCCACGTACGATCGGTACGACCGCGCGCCGACCAAGCACGAATACGACCGTTACGACAACAACGAGCATGGAGACAGCAATGACAGCGGGTACATCAAGAAGGGTCCGGTGACGTGCTTCTACTGTCTGAAGAAGGGCCACCACCTGCGGCAGTGTTGGTTCTTGCAAACAGACATGGAGAAAAACACGACCCACGATGGGCGCAAGAAGTACTCGTGCGTCGTCACGCACGAACGTACCGAGTGGATGGTGCGGCGCATAGAGGCGTACATCGACGAGGAGAAGCACAAGGGTGATCTCTACCGTTTGCCGCCGCAGAAGACGCGAGACCGTATCTACGAGATCGACTGCCAGCAGCAGCAACAGCCGTCACCGCGGTCGGGGCCGTCTCCTGCGCACGCGTTTCAGAGCCTCAATCCCATGGTGGCGCCCCCCTCGGGTGACTACCGCAAGCGTTCCCGCAGCGTCTTTCAGCCGACGGAGGACCGCATGTCGTCACGGGACCCACGTCTGATACGCTCGCGGAGCGTGTTCCGCGGCGCCACCGAGGCGAGCGAGTCTTCGTTCCCGCCACGCAAACGTTCGCGCGCACCGTCCTTCGAACGAGCGCTTCGCTCGGGCGGCGCGTTGGGCTATCAGAACAACTACCAGTGAAAAGGGAGTGAAGTGAGCGTGGGGCCATTTCAATCGTTGATCGCATGGTGGAAAACAGCATCCGGATCATCTTGATGTTTTCATGAAAGAAAACACTCGAAAGAGAGCTGCAGTTTGGTTCGCCACACTGCAGCGTGGTCTATCGCTTCGACGCTTCCTCCGTCGCTGCGAATTGAAGTGCACTACGCCGTTCTAGGCTAGGAAGAACTTGTAACATGGCAGCAACGAAGGCTGGCTAGACGTGATGGGAGTCAAGTGTGGTGCTCAGATTGGCAATGCTAGGGATCTCGGTGCGGGGTGAAGATGCAGCGAGTGCTTTTGCACTAATGACTTCCAGGGTGGATTATCCACGTCTGAAAGAGGGAGCCCTTTCGTTCCGCTATTCTCTGTATCTCTTGCAGCCCAAGCAAGGCTGCCAGTCCATTGAACTTCAGTATTGTCGTGCGCAGATAAGCCAGCAACATTGGTCAGGAGCGATGGCGTGCGTCAGCCTTGTGGGCTGTTGCGTGCGCGTTCGCATCATTGACACTACTTCAGGATTCGCTGCCACCGATCCACGATGGACTTGGCCAAAGTGGAAGTGCCATGACCGCGGAGATCACCGTTATGGTTGGCTTGAGCGTCTAACGCTGCAGAAGTGTACGTTTCATACGTCCCACCTCCGTTATGAACAGCACGGCAGTGATTCCTGCATGCGCAGTAGTCTTGGTCGTTGTGCTATTCACCACTTCAGCAACGCGTGACATGAACCTGCTGCAGCGTACCAAGATCGGCGTCGCCACGAGCAAGCCCAAGAAGCACACCGACGAGCTCTTATATGGCTGCAGCACGTCTCGCTAAAAAATCGCAGCTGTTGGAAGCTGTAGACGAGTTGCAAGCTCGCGCGGGGGCATGGTGGCTCTGATGGACCTTACCATTCACGCCGTTCACCACGCGGTTGCAGCCCGGGTCTGCGCAGTTCCGTTTCCCAGCGTGGTGTCAGCACCACCGGTCTTAGTACGAAGGTGCTGTACAGACTTAAAACGTGCAGGGTGAACACCTGGGCTTGTTGTGGTATCATTCAGGTTGACGACGTTCTGGTATCTCCTTCACGAGCGCTTTGAAGAAATCGCACTGGCGCAGGTGCAACTTGGCGTCCTCCGGCTAACGGTGCCTCACCGGCTTCTTGCAAAGGGGGCAGAGTGACCAGACACGCTGTTGCAGGTCCACCCCGTCGGTGACCCAGTGGCCGGAGGATGACCACGAGGGGAAGGGAGGCCAGCCTTGAGGGAGCATTGGTCATGGTCTTCCGCTCTGCGTCACAGATCCTCTCCAGCCCTTCGCAGCTTTGTTTGGACACCTTGATTCCGTAAGGTTTAAGCGCTCAGATTAGATACTCGCCCCGTGTCAACGAAGGAGGACAGATACGTGTGAATGTGCGTGACGTGGTTGCCTTTCGCCTCAGCAGCTTTATAGAGGTCTTTACACAGCGCACAGCAAAGCCACAACAAGGTTACGCATCAGACAACAACAGAGGACATCAAGCAACAGCAACAGGCCAATCTACCTCTCAAGTATCGCCACGAACGGGCATTTCTCAGGATGAAAGGAACACCAGAACTGGTGCAGACACGCTGAAGCGCGAGGCCTAGCGAGAGTAGTGCAGTCCTCACCGCAATCTTGTCGAGGGATTGGCGCATGGTGGGTGGCACGTTGAGAACGGGCGTAGCAGATCAAGGTGGCGAGGTGTCTTTAAAAATCTACATCTTGGAAACTTCTGGTAGTTCTCTGCTGCAGGAAGAAGAAACAGCTCTCGACCGGGAGGAGATGGCGGGGTAAACGCGCTTGGATATCGCAGTGTGGACAGCATACTCCGCCGAGTCGTGAATAGCGCTGGCGAGTGGGGTCGGAGACGCTCCAGACTGCATTTGAGTTTGGCACTTTATGCCGTCCAGATCGGGCTTGCTGTGTGGAAGAGATGTTGTCCAGTCCGTTCTCCTCAGGTACGGGAAAGACCACGTGCGTCGGGAGCTTTGTACTGCTCACCAGTGCAGGTGCGACTGTCTCGTTGCAAGATGCCACCAGCTCCTCCCGGGGGATCCCCGTAGCGAGATCGTTGGAAATGCTGTGGGTCCGTACTTCTAGCTGAAGTAGGAGACGGACGCTCCAGGTTCTTGACCTGGCGACAAGTCGGCCGGGGTCGCGGTCCTCTGCACGAGTTCTCCTGCGTCAAGCCACCCCGTGCAGTGAGCGAAATCCCTTGCAAAGCTCGAGTTTGCCATCCATAGCAAGGCTAGCCTCCACCCGAGCCAGCAGCACCAGCGGCCACTGCAAATGTCCGCAGCGTCTTCGGCGGCGATAGCCTCTGCACTTGGACTCCTCCTATGATCCGGAGGCACCCCCATTCTTGCAGCAGCAGGTTCCTTGCGTCAGCAGCTGCACGCAATTATTGGGGCCCCACCGAAACACCACAGCTGGTTTCAGTATCTATATTTTTCAGGCCGGGCGCCACATAATTGGTACGCCGTACCGAATAAGTGGTTCCTGCCAGAGAAAGACAGTCGTGTAGTAGACCGTGTAGTAGGCACAACCGCTGCTGGGCTCACCAGAAGGCCGAGGACCGCGAGGGGAAGAGCGATCAGAGCGAGCTGAGCGGCTCGGCGAGCTAGGCGGGGCTGCAGCAGGTGACGACGCGCGCGGGAGCCGCCGCGAGGTGGCCACGATGAAGAAGGCGCAGATGTGGCGGTGCGTGGCGGGAGGGGGAGAGCGCAGGGAGCGCAGGAGGCGCCGAACAGAAGCGCTGGTTCGATCTGGCGCTGCGTATCTGGCGCAGTGTCTGACGCGGAAGCTCCCCCTGTGTATGTATGTGCTGTGTGTGCTGCAGACAGAACAGCTCGGCGTCCATGAGCTCCAGTAAGGGGGAGAAGGCGCTGGCCAAGAGCGGCAGCAGCAGCAGCAGCGAGCCGCACTTTAGCCAGACCCCGGCGGCCGCGGCCTCCTCTAGCAGCAGCGGGCGCGGCAGCGGCAGTGGACGCAACAGCGATGGAGACTTGAGCAAGCTGCCGGCTGGCTGGAAGCGCAAGGAGAGCAAGTCGCAGAAGGGCAAGTTCTACTACATCTCGCCGCAAGGTAAGACGCAGTGGGTACCGCCGCAGCTCAAGCACGCCAAGAGCAAGGCACTGCTGCCCAAGACGTACAACTGGGTGTCCGAGGTGGAGATCTGCTTCCAGGAAGGTCGGTTGGGAGTGAGTCTGCGGGAAGTGCACCAGATGGAGACGCTGGTGTACGCGCAGTTCCAGGCCGAGGTAGACGACCTGCCCAAGGTGAATGGCAAGGCGGGCCCCGCCGAGCTGCACAACTGGAGTGTCAAGCCGCACATGCGTCTCACCATCGGCATGCGCGTTACCAGTATCGAGGACGTGTCACTGGCCGGACTCACGTATAAGGAGGTGGTGGCCAAGCTCAAGGGTGCGTCACGGCCCGTGCGGATCAAGTTCGCCGACGTGACAAAGGGGACACTGGAGGACCAAGCCAGTCGTGGCTCAGACGGTAGTGGCGGAGCACGGGGCAGCGGTGGCGTTTTGGGCGCGAGTGGAGGCGACTTTGGCGGGGACGGTGGCCAATCGTCGGCGTACATGCAGCAGAAACAGGAGTACACTCGCGTACTGGTGACGGGGGAACTGCACACGGAGATGTGGACCATCGAGAACAAGAAGCTGCTGCGCTCGCTCACCAAGATGCAGCGCAAGTGGGACACGGTGTCCAGCGAGTTTGACGTGCTAAACGCGCGACGGATGGCGCTGCGCAAGGAGAACGAGGGGTTGCTAAGCGATAAGGACAAGTACGAGCTTATGATGAAGCACCTGAAGCTGCAGGCCAGCTACGCCATGGAGAACCCGGAGCTTGTGCATGCGAACGAGCTGGCCAAGCGCAATGCGGAGTTAAACGAGGATATTGTCAAGATGAGCGCCGGCAACAAGCGCTTGCGGAAGGAGCGTGAGACGCTGCAAGCCACGCTGGACGAACTGGAGAAGCAGTTGGCCAAGGTGGAGAAGAGCAAAGACGATGAGGACGAGCGTGGTGCCGAAGATGACTTTCTGGGCCTGGAGACCACGGCACCGCCCAAGGAACAGCTGGCGGTGCTCAAGAAGAAGAAGCGCGGCTTTGAGGACGAGCTGGCGAAGGAGCAGCGCAAGGCCAGCAAGGTGCAGAAGGAGATGGAGCAGCTCATCAAGCACTACGCGAGTCTGGGCACGGACGAGTCGACGTTGGGCTCGTCAAGTTCGTCTTCGTCTTCACGTCCGTCGCGGTCAGACGACAAGGACAAAGAGAAGCTCAGCGCAAGCGGTCGTGGCCACGACGACAGTAGCAAGCCCAAGTCGGAGTTCGCAGCGCTGGAAGCACGCATCCTGGAGCTGCGCAAGAAGCAGCGATCTGTGGTGGAGACGCTGTCGAAAGCCGCACAAGCGGGTGACCATAAGCTGGCGAAGGACTGTCAACGACGGCGTCAGAAGATCAAGGATGAGCTTAAGGACGCACAGGACGAGCTGCATCGCCTCAAGACGCAGGGCTCGAGCTCCGCGTCTGGATCTCAGTCAGCTGAACCGACGCGCAGTCGTCAGGCGTCCACATCCACGTCGGCGGCGTCAGGTTCGGGTCGTCGTCGTGGGTCGTCATCCGGGAAGAAGTCGAAGCCGTCGTCCAGCAAGGACAGTGGCAATGGCGACTCGAGAGCCAGCAACACGTTGTCGTCCTCTGGTGCCGGCACTCGCAGCGGAAAGATGCCGATGCTGAGTGGATTCCTGGACAAGGGCCCGACGGAGTGGAGCGAGCGTGGGCTCATCAGCAACATGAAGACGATGCGTGGCGCTCGCGAGCGCTGGTGCGTCATCACGGCGGATGGGTTCCTCAAGTATTACAAGCGACGCGGTGACTCGGTGGTGCGTGGCGAGATCAACCTGGCCGACAAGAGCTTCGAGGTGGTCTGCGAGGACATCAAGCGCGCCAAGGAGTTCGTGGTGAGCACGGATGAGCAGCAGTCGCACTTCTTCACCAAGAGCCCCATGGAGACGGGCAACTGGGTCAAGACACTGCGGGCTGCGCACGCCTTCCTGGTGGCGGCCAACGCGCCGCCGCTGCCTCCACCGCGGTCCAAGCGCGTGCCGTCCGCTGTGGACTTGGAGAAGCAATCGCGGTCCACGCGTCAGGACAGCAAGAAGGAGAAACCCGGCTTCGACCTGGACGGACTGGACGAAGCGGCCGGCAGCGACGTGCCCGAGGAGGACGAATTCTACGGACGGGCGACGCTGGGCTTCTAGGCAGAAAGGGGCCAACTGGAATGAACTGCTCCGTGTCGCTCTGCAGTCTTAAAGCTTGTCGAGCGGAGATGTTGTACTGTCGCCTTGAGACTGGGTGGAGCATGAAGCATGGAGCATGGAACATGGAGCATGGTGAGTGTGTAGTTGTTGTGGGGCTCGCGGCACGTGGAGCTCAGAACCACGCGAGCTCACGTATATAGCAGGATGGACAATAGAAAACAAGTTGCGAGATCCGCACGCTGCGACTCCGCCCACGTGGGACACTGGAGGACACCTGGCTCAGCTATTCACACTAGTCCATGCGGCAGAAGCGCAGTGCAACGCACACAACAGTTGCCAATCACATGAAATGCATTCCCACCCTCGCATACAGGGCTGGCTTACTCGAGTCGCAGAGCTACTTTTCTCGATCCTTCGCTCACCTTGCACTGGAACTGTTCTCGGTGTCTTGCGTCTTTCGAGGAGCACCCCGCACATCTTCGGTCTCTGTCGCTTGTCGCTCCTCCCCTTTTCGACCGGACGTGGCAGTCGTGCCGGAGACAGCGAGCGTAGTAAGCCACCGACTGCTCGGGCGGTTGGACCCACACATACCACGGCTCTAGAGCACAAAGTACTTGCTGCGCTCCTCCTCGCTGGCCCCGGACGTCGTTGCGGAACGGTTGTCGCCCTGGTGGCCTGCAGCTGGCGCGCCATTGTACCAGCCCTGCGCGTCTATGCTGTTGTTCCCGGAGCGGCGAGACGAGAAGCCGTCCTCGCCCTGACTAGTCTTGCGGCTGCGGTGCGAGAGGCGGTTGCCGTAGCGGTACCAGGACGTGGTGCCGGCCGGACGCATGCCGTCGCCTTCGTGCACCACGCGAGAGCTCAGTGTCTTGGTGAACTGTTGGAGCGCCAGTGCGCTGTCGTGCATTTGCTTGGGTTCTTCGCCTGCATTGCTGATCGTGTCCGTGTTCTTGCGCGGAGCCGTTCCGCGACGCATGCTCTTGCCCATCGAGATGAGATCTCTGTCAGCAGGAGCAGAAGGCTCCTTTTCTTCGTCGTCTTCGTCGTTATCCACCTGATGCACCATCTCGTAGAAGAGCCCGCCCTTCTGCACGAGACTCTCGTAACGACCTTCCTCAGCCACGCGACCAGCGCTCAACACCAAAATCTGGTCGGCGTTCAAGGACGTCGACAGACGGTGCGTCACCGAGATGATCGTCATGTTCATCTTGCTCGACAACCGCTCCAGCGTTGCCACGATGGACGCTTCCGTCTCCGGGTCCAGAGCGCTCGTCGCTTCGTCAAGCAGTAGCAGACTCGGCCGGCGACACAACGCGCGCGCCAAGCAGATACGCTGCGCCTGGCCTCCACTCAAGCTACAGGTAGCGTGCTGGCCCACGATCGTCTCGAAGCCGTCCTTCAGATCCTTGATAAAGGCGCACTCAGCCAGCCGCGCCGCTTCCTCGCAGTCAGCGTTGGAGGCCGGAATATTGCCGTAGCGGATGTTGTCGTAGATGGAGCCGTTGAGAATGCCGCCGTCCTGGAACACCACGGCCGTCTGGTCCATGAACGACTGCTTGGAGAAATTGAAGATGTCGTGGCCGTCCAGACGAATGCAGCCGCCATCAGCGTCCTGGAACTGCATCAGACACGCCAGCAACGTACTCTTACCACAACCAGAAGGTCCTACCACACACGTGTACGACCCGCGGGGGATGGTAGCCGTCAGCTCGTTCAGCACGTAGTTCTCGGACGCCTTGTCGTACTTGAACACCAGCTTCTCGATGCGCAGGTCGTGCTCCATCTTGGGCAGCGCCGGCATGTCCTTGTCGCCGTCGTCATCGCCGCTCGTCGGGCCCAGACCTAGCACAATGTCGTCGATACGCTGCAGACTACTGGCGTTACCAATAGCCACACGCATGAAGCCACCGAGCGTTGTGACAGGGCTGGACACACGGCTAAGAAGCGTGATGAAGCCAAAGAACTCGCCCGACGAGAGCTCACCGTGCCAGACCTTCATGGCCAGCGAGGCCGTCATAATAGCCACGAAGATATACATGGCCGACTCGATATAGATCTGTACCACACTGGCCCAAAAGTCCTTGGAGAACTGGTTCTTGCGCAGAGTACTGCACGTCTTCTTGAACCGCGTGATGAGCGGGTCCTGAATGGCGTACGCACGAACCACCTTCTGGCAGCCCACGGCGTTCTGGAACTCAGCAGCCACGTACGCGTTCTTGGAGGCGAATTCCTTGGAGCGGTGCGCCGCAAAACCCTGTGGACCACTGGTGAGTAGCACGGCCGTGAAGCCGAAGGACATGATGCCGATACTGGCGTCCATGTACAGTGCGTAGCCAAAGCCGAAGACGACGGCCACGAGCGGGTTGAGCAGGTTCCAGAAGACAGCTTGCCAGAGCGCGTTGACGCGCGCCACGTCACTGGAGAAGAGGTTGTTGAGGTCGCCTTCGGAGCGGTCGGCGAAGAACTGCGTGTCCTGGCGCAAGATGATGTCGAGCAGCGCCGACTGCAGCGACTCCGTGGCCTTGGAGATCATCTTGGACTGGAAGTAACCCACGCCGTAGTCGCCCAGCACGAAGGGCACACAGAGCCCCAGGACGCCGATAATGCCGATCTTGAGCGACGCCTCGTCCGGTTCGTCGTTGTCCAGCGTGTCAAAGCCATCCGAGAGTTTAGCCAGGAAGACAGCCAGAGCAGGACTGATGGCGGCGTTCACGCACACCACGAGGAAACAGAAGATGAGGTCGCCCGTCTGTGTGGACCAGTGCCAGAGCGTGGAGCGCACGATGTCGACAATGCCGTAGGCCAGCGTGGACGAGGACGCGTCAATGTCTCGCAAGTGCGAGAGGAACTCCGTGGCCGAGAGGTTGGGCGGACGGTAGTGCAGCGCACGTTCCAGGAAGTTCATGAGCTCGTCGCGCGTCATGTCGCCCTCGTCACGACCGCAGATGATCACCAGGTCCGTTTCCATCATCTCAATGGAAAGCGCCGAGATGCCTGGGATCCGAGCCAGCGACGCACGCAAAGACTCGATGGACACGCGGATGTGGTCGCCGTTGGTGCGGAACTTGTGCAGTTTCTTCGAGAACGTACGTGCGCGCGGCTTGAGGATCAGACGCAGCGCCACCAGCGTGAGGTACGCCAGACAGAGCCAGTATTCCTTGTCGCCCATGGCGTAGCGCGAGCCCAGCAGCACCACCATGGCCAGCAGACAGAGCAAGTCGGCGATGTTGGAATGTGAGCGCACCAGCGCCAGACGCAGGCCCAGCACGCGGATAATCATGTCCACAAAGTAGCAGAGCATGAGGCCCGAGGAGAAGTAGCGCGAGGCTTTGGCCGCCAGCTCGTCGTGGAAGGTGCTCTTGGGCGTGAACGAGATGGCTAGCACCTGCACGAAGAAGTCCAAGAAGAGCGCAAAAGTCTCCGAGTAATGCCACTTGCGCGAGTCAATGACACGCAGGAAGAAGAGGCGGTTGCCGTTGCCGGGCGCGCCCGAGCTGCCCTTGATGGTGCGCGGGTCGGACGCTTCCGTTAAGGGCCCGCCGATCTTGACGAAGCCGCTGCCTTCGGGCGGCACGCGCTCGAAGTCCGTCGTCTCACTGCTCATGGGCGCCGGCGGTTCGAGGTCGCGTGGACTTTGCTCGTACAAAGGCCTGCCCGCCGCTTTCTTCATGCACCCTGCCCTGGGCGTCCGAGGCACGCGTGGGTCGACGCTCAACCGTCGAAGGAGCGTGTGCCAACTTGCGAGTGGCGCTGTGGCGACTCGAGAGCGGCTACGACTGCCGGGGGTGCGGGCGCGGAGGCCTGCTTCAGGTCGCGACGGGGTGCGAGGGGTTCGGAGGCCGCGCGCGCAGCAGAGAGGCCGTGTAGCGAGCTCAACGCGGCGTTTCCAGGGACGCGCAGGCGCTTCAGGTCGTTTTGCCTTGGTTTGCTCTCCTGAACTGAATGGCATGGCTCGGAAACAGCAGGGGCAGGGCAGGCAGGCCACTGCTCAAACCGAACAGTTCAGGGATCCTTCGTCCCGGAAGTACTGCAGGGTATGTGGTTTGGAAGGGTCCTGGGAGAGAGTTGGCGGAGGCACTTCTGCGGAGAGTGCGCGGGTTGCAGACGCAGGACCCGCAGAAATGGGTTCACAAGAAATGCATCGGTTTCGACGGGTATTCGTTGTCCACGCAGGGTGTGACCCATACTGGAGACAAGTGGCGACCGACCGGAGATCCTTTTCCCGCGCACGAGCCAGTACATGTACGTATGCGCAGATGTGTGGGTTTGTGGAGCAGTGGTTACTAGGGCTAGGCCGTGGACTGGACCAATAGCACGCCGCGAACGGCATCTGTAAAAGTGCCAAGCGAAGCGGGGCAAAAGGCTAAGGCACCGGCATAGCAAACCCAAGTCAATCGCTGGTCTGGGCAATCCCACGACAAAATCAAGCAGTGGTAGAGATAGATCCGGGGCGGTCTTTGGCGCTTTTCAGCCAATCGCCAGCCAGAGAACTCAGGGAACGACCAACCATGGGTCCCCTAACCGCTGACCACAGCAAAAGTTTGGACCTGAAAAGACCCGTCTCTGCCTCGAACACTGCAGTGCGGGCCTGTGATGGCTGCCTCGCTTGACGAGCCATATCAAGTCTCCCGTCCGGACTACCAGCCATACAACCAACGACGGCCCAGCGACAGCGAACGGGTTTGCAAGGGTATGCGACCAACAAGGACACTGCTCTCAAACGGGCAGACTCAGGCGGAGACGACAGGCGATCCAACCCAGTAGCCCCGTCGACAGCCCATGCAGTCGCACATGCGCTCGGAGACGCCCCGCCCCGCCCCGCCTCGCCCCACCGCGCCCCGCCTAGCTGCGCGTGGTCCCTGATGTGATGGAAGGGCGGGCGTCTGCGTCTGCGCCTGGTGGATGGGGCCAGTAGTGGCTCCAGCTCGTCTCCATTCGCGGAGACTTCCTCGGCGACAGGCCGGTGTTCGCGTTCGCGTTCGCGTTCGCATTCGCGCTGGTTGACTGGGCCAGTATGACCAGCTCCGCCACGCTCAACGGTTCATGCAAAGTGGACTATAAGCTGACTTGCGCGCCGTAGTTCTCGGACCCTGAGCACGGCCGCCGTCACTGCAGCAGCAGCAGCAAGCGAATGGACGAACGCCTTCGTGCTCCGCCCAAGCTCACTGCGGACCGAAAACGCCGCACCCGACGACAAGTAAGCCTTTCCTGCCGCCCACGCAGACGCCACGGGGCTCAATGCCCACCTCAGCTCAGCCAGTAGTCCAAAGCTCTTCCGTGTCCGTGGCGCTCCCCCCGTGTCCGTGGCCTGCAGTGATCGCCATTCTCCGCCGCTTGGGTGTTCCCAATCTACCACCGAGTTCCCACGAGTTGCCATCGCTTTGTTGCACCTCGCCCTCGATTATTCACCCACATCAAGGCCAGAATTGGCCAATCACAGGTAAGATGGGATCTCGCCTATCAGCTACTACTCGTGATACCAAAGAAGCCCGAGTTGCCGCGTTGCCGTCACCGCAGCACTTTGCGATGCAGCAGAGCTTCTCCGGTTTTCTCGTAGCTTCTTGCATAGCTTCTTGTCCATTCATTCCCAGTTCTGCGAGCAGCTACCAACCCATTCCTGTGTCTCCACGCCCAAGCACGCGACAAGACCTCCTCGTTCCACTTCCTCGCTCATTTCCCTAGCTCTTCTCTACATGGAGGATTGACCAGTGTGGTGGGAGCAGTCGGTCGGCCAGCGCGCAAGGGAGACATGGATCCCGACGGCGCAAGACCACGAGTGCTCCGCTCGCTCCAGGCGGATCAAGGACAAGTCGTGGTGCCAGTGCGAAGAGTACTACATGACAAAGACATGTCCGTGCTGCGGGAGACTCAACCGCAGCATCACCAGCGAGAAGGTCTTTTCGTGCTCGCACTGCAGCCTGACGATTGACCGCGACGTGAACGCCGCGCGCAACATCTACCTCAAGAACGAACACTTGCTCACCCGGGCTCCTGGAGTCCGGGTGCCCGGAGACGCCTACTCCGCGGTGTCAGGTGTGCGTTAGCTTGCTCACACACATCGATCTAGAACAGCAAACGGTATGTCCACTAGGGCCAGGACGGTACTTGGGTATCTCATGGTAACTTAGGGATGTATCGAGGCGCTTGGTCCTTGATCCGAACGGGTTTCTTCGTTTGGCGCCAAGTCAAACCGGTCTCAACCGGTTTGCGCGCCAATTCGCGCGTGTCTGCACCCACCCGTCCAATCACCGGTCACCTCACCCCCCTCCATCCTTCGGATTGGTCGAAATCCCGCGGGAAAGGCCACTGGCCGCCCCGACCTCCAACAGCACTTCCTTCTTGCTCAGAGAACGGAAGAAAGGTGGCCTGGACCATGAGCTATTACCACGGCGGCGCTCGCCGCGGCGGCTACAGCAACGACCGTAGCGGCGGCTACGGCAGCAACTCCTTCTCCATCTCGGACGTCGACTTCCAGCGCGACGGCATGCTCAAGCGGCGGTGGGAGCTGCCGTCTCCTAGCCGCAGAGCGGGTGCCACGTCTTGGTCAACTGCCGCATCGAATTCTGCTGCTGTTGCTGCTGGCTCCTCCCTGCCTGCAGAAGTCCCCATCGCCTTCCGCGCGCGCTCCAAGTCCAAGTCTCGCGCGCGCACCATGGCTCGCAAGTCTGCGGGCCAGGAGTTCATCCCTCTAGGCAGCAACCGCACGAGCTCCGCGACGACGCAGAACACCAACAAGGCCAGTTACTACCGCGCGCCAGTACCAGAGCCGACTCCAGCATGCGCAAGCAGTCACTGGAGCAGCGCAGCTCGGACAACGAGTCGTAGCAATGACCAGCGCGGCCCGTCGCCCATTTCAACCCGCACACGCTCCAAGTCGGTGACGCGAGAAACTCGTGACACAGCCGCAGCTTTGTGTCGTAGTCAACGCGAGCGTCAGCGCTCCAAGTCAGCGGCCAGACGCTCGGGTGGCGCGCCATTGACCCCCCGTCGTTCTCCTAGTCGTGGACGGCGACGAGAGTCACCTGGTGCTTCTCGAGCGTCAACTGCGAGCGGGAAGAAGCGCACACGCTCCAAATCCATGTCACTTCCGCGTGAGCGCGTGCCAGAGCGTGGACGGCAGCGTGAACGAGAGCGATCTGCCAGTCGCGGTCGACGTCGTCGCTCCCGTGCGACTTCTTCCAGTAGCGAGAGCGACAGCAGCGAAGAAGAGAAGCCTGCTCTCAAACGTGCGTCGCGTACGCGTGGAAGCAGCAAGAGCGGGAACAGTCTGGAGCAGATTGAGGCGGAGATGGCGGCCAAGGAGCGTGAGTTGGTGCCTAGGAAGAAGAAGGTGGAGACGCTGCGTGGCCAGCTGAAGGAGCTCACGCAGCAGCTGAACGATGCGGAGCTGGAGGTCTACGACCTGGAGGTGGATCTAGACGCACTGCGTAAACGTCGAGACCGTCGACTTCCAGCGCGATCGAGCCGAGAAGCAGAGCAGCAGGCGGCCAAGTCCACGTCGCGGCGCTCGCGCAGTAAGAGCACGAGCAAGGAGCAGCGACGCGAACGGAAGCGCTCGGCCAGTCGTTTGCGTCCTTCGAAGCGTCCGCGGATTATGGACGAAGAGGATGAAGACGACGACGTGACGGTGCTGGACCAAGCGCAGGTGAAGCAGGAGCTGGCAGCGACAGCGTCAAGAAGTGCAGTGGTTCCCATTGAAGACTCGACGCCCGACCACTTCTGGGGCCGCTCGGACCAGCCCAAACTGCTGGTGAACCACCGCTTCCGCTCCATCCCGGACGGCAGTGCACGCAAAGGCCGTCATTTGTCCTTCAACCCCATCCAGCCGTCCATTTTCGCCACGAGTGCGGATGAAGGTGGTCTCATTCTCTGGAGCTACCAGCGACAAGAACAGGAGATCTCCAAGGTGGTGAGTCTGGTACCCGAGTCCTTCCGTCGAGACAGTCCGTGTGCTGAGAGCATCTCGTGGAGTCCAGACGGGAACCGACTGGCGATGGCCTTCCGTGATCCGCTGCAGGGCAAAGGCGAGTTCTGCATCGTCCAACTGCATCAATTGTCTCTGGAAGACAGCGAAAAGCCTCAAGCCATCCCACGCGAGCGACTGACCACCAAGAGCACGACGCTGCATTCGCGTGGCATCTCAGCTATCGACTGGCTGCCCACGGGTCATGGCGCTGAGACGACGAGTCGACAGTTGGTGACGGCTGGAGCCGACCACGCGGTGGTCATGTGGGAGGAAGTGGAGGACCTGCGGAATGGCGGGATGGATCTCAAGTGGCATGTCTTGCATCGCGACCACAAGAGCGAAGTGCGCTCCATCTGTGTGCATTCCAAGCGGGAGGCACTGTTCACAAGCGGCTTGGACGGTCGCGTGATCCAATACGACCTGAACCGCTCGCACGGGCACACAGTGATCGAGCGACGCAAACCGAGTATCTCCAAGATCAACTCGGTACTGGAGCATCCGCACAACCCGAACGTGCTGCTGGTGAGCTGCGTGGACCAGAGTCGCCACAACATCCTGCTGCACGACCTGCGTCAACGCTACAGCGAAAGGGAGATGACGCTCACCTGGGACGCAACCTCCATGAGCCAGTACGTGGTGCCGCGCTGGTCACCGGCCGGCTACCACGTCTCGTGCGGCAGCAAGTCGGGCGTCGTAAACATCTGGGACGTTCGAGTGGGCGGCAGCACGTTCCCCAAGGTGAAGCCACAGCAGTCTCTCAATCTGCACAGTAAGTTCTCTCTCTCCTCTCCATGGCTCAGGAACTTGTTTGTTGTCTGTTGCAACTCCTGTGGAGTCTAACAGCGCCTGGTGTTCTTGACGATATTGTTTGCAGAGAAAACGGTGTTGCACTCGACGTGGCACCCACGCTACGACGCCATGTTCACCGTCTCGTTCGACCGCACCATCGGCCTGCTCACCTTCCGCTAGACCAGGGACGGCCGTTGTCGCACTTCACAAACCATGTTGGACTCGCAATGGCAGATGAAGATACAATACTGCCAGTTGTGCAGAACAGAAATGCGAGAAGTAGGCGTCGGAGTGCTGCCGCCCCTAGCCAGAGGCAGACCACCGAGCTGCGACCTTTAGCTGAGGCGGCAGGACGCTCCAGCGCAGTAACCAACGCCGTAAAGCACCCCTCTGCTTTGCTTTGTTTCGAAACGTGCGTCGCGTCTGTCTTGGCGGCAC
>JAADYK010000583.1:0-17028 GCA_023338225.1 Halophytophthora batemanensis
CATTGGTTCCCCACACAGGAGCACTGGGACTGCGCACGACACTTATGCGGAATGGCGTTAGACCAGCAGCAGGGCCTGGACGCCGACCCTCTCCGGATTGGCGCTGGCTTTCGGGAGGTTCACACTCCAACCGATCCCCAAGCACAACTTGCTTCTACTGCGAGAGGCAGCCAAGACACTCCGGTGGCGCAGTCCGCACCAAGAAGCATCTGCTGCAGCGCTGTCCGCGTTTTGCTAAGTTCCTGCTCGATATCCCTGATGAACAGTGGCCGCCTTGGGTTCGCAGCGAGGGTGCCACCAGGGAAACGATGCAGCTTGTGGCAAACAACGGGCGAGAGGAGGATTTGGCGGGTGAGATGACGGACAACGCAGGTGACGTGCAAGACGACGACATGTGGTTTGTCACGTGTGAAACACCTCGTGGTGACGGACTTGGGCTGCTCTGCTACTCTGTTACCTCTGTCTATCCAGAAGCTCTCCTATCTCTTGACTCACCAGAGATATCTAGCAACTTGATGTCTTGCACCCTAGGCAGTCTCCTGCACTCGACTTCTCTCTGCGAAACATCTCTTTACCGCTCCAGTCAGGTGCCATCGAGGTGGCATCCTAACAGCGATATCCCAAGCGCCCCCGGGAAACTCGCCGTCAAGACCTCACCCGCGGCCTGGGGTTGCCTTGCTTTGGTCGCACATATGGCAGTAATGGCGTTGAGTCGCGGCGTGACGCACCAATGCTAGAGTTCAAGCCAACGCACACAAGGTGACCCTGAAGAAAGTGAGGCGAATCGCCACCAGCAACCAACTCGCGCTGCTTCGGGCCAGGCTGTCTTCGGATCGGAGAGCATTCCGCAGACCCTCACTGATGGATGCATGGATTTGCCTTCCAATCCTAGGTTCCAAGCTGCGGGGTTGTCTCGTGTGCCGCCGCTCCTGCTCTACGGGTGAGACAGCGATGACATGGTATCTCCATTTCTTCCTGCCGGACTTTCTGTTCTTGCCTACTCGAACAGTTTTCGGCACAGTCCACCGTATACATTACCCCAAGTTGAAGTGGGCTAGCTATGCGTGTAAGAACGAGGGGGAAGTGCGTTTCTCTGCCTTCTCTCTCACAAAGCAAGCTCAGCACAATGGAGTCCAGCCTCTTCGAGCTGCGCCTGTTCTCCTCGTTCTGTCACGGCAAGGACGAGATCACCGTTTGTTGCGCGCTAGGGCACAGCTTCACCACCGCAGTCCATTACCTCCGCTCGTGTCCGCGCTGCCGCCGCTCCGCCTCCGCTGGTGAGGCCACCATGGCCTGGGTCCTAGAGGGACTGACCGGACTTCCATGGGTCTCAACACGTAAGGAGCTGGTCACCGCCCTAGAGCTAGACGCCTGGTGCGCCTTGCTGCGGATGGACTTCGAGCTACAGGGGGCCCAGCATCACGTTCGCGTTCGAGCGTGGATGACCGAGGACGGCGAGTTCAGCGACATCGTGCGGCAGACGGCGGCCGCTCTCGCGAGGTTTGGGCTCCCTGTTCCTCCTGCGCTTGACTTGGTGGAGATGGAGAGAGCCTTCCTCGCTCACCGCGTTCGTGTGCTCACCACGCCACCGAACGGTGATCGCCCGACCGTCCCGGGCCGCCCCAGGACTCCTGTGTGCTGCGTGGTCCGGGCTTCGAGGTGGACCTCAACCAAAGCTGGGAGGAGAAGGAGCGCGACAATTGATTGCGGAGCGCACAGCAATCGCGAGCCTGCCGCGCCTAGACAACGCTCGTCCGACTGGCCGACCAGGCTCGCCGGTATGGTCCTGACTCACGACTGAGAGGGAGCCGTAGCGTTGGCCGCGCTCGAAATGCCTTGCCTGTGGGAGGTGACGTGGATCACATGGGCCGCGCGGACCTTGCTGGAAAGCACCTCTGCAAGTGCGCACCGTTCGTCCACTTCATGGAGAAGCTCGACCCCAGGTGGCATCCGAGCTGGTATGACGCCCAGCTCGCCCCACTCCATCATCACCACGTATGCTAGAGTGAAGCCTGCAGCAAGTTGGCTCAGCTCAAGGGCAAGAGTGTGCGCCGCGGTAGTGAGTGCATGTGGTCCTGGGATGTCTGTGCTCGCTTGGCGAGAAGGGGTGGTGTCTGCCGTCGCCATGGTGAAGGCTCGTGCTACAGCGTCAAGACTTGTGTTCGCAAGCACCATTCACGGGAGTTGTCGAAGCTTCACGGTGGCGGTTCTCGATGCCAGCTCCCTGACTGGATCGAGGCTACTGTGTCGAGTGGATTCTGCAGTCCTCATGGTGGTGGGCGGCGCTGTGTCGAATCCGGGTGCATCAAGCGTCTGCGTGTACAAGACCATTGCGTCGTAGGCTTGGCCACGACGAGCATGCCATTCCGACCGCCAACTTGGCTCCTCAGGGTAAGGAATTAGCCGGTGCGTGTCCGCGTGCCAATGGTTCTGTGCTTCGATCACTGGAGTTCGTGGAGGACATCGTGGCTCTCTGGGTCCTCGGTGGGTCATCCCGCTGCACCAAATCGTCTACATGTAAGCGTCAGATGTTCAGTACGTCCTGGTGCCACGCCGCCCCGACCAAGACGACACGCGGAACCTCGGCGTCTTCCTGGAGGCCACCACCACTTACCCGGGACCTGCTTATCTACCGTCTGCGCGTAGCACCTTTGAGGACTTGGAGGCCAATGCGCAAAGCTCCATGCTGCTGTTGATCCCGGAAGGCCAAGGCTTCAAACAGACTTCGCGGGCAAAGCTCAACTGTCCTAATTGGCGCGGGAAGCAGGCGTTTATCTACACTGCACCCCTTCCTTCCAGTACGGCGGCCTCGGCAAAAGAGCAGCCAAAGGCCTCGTGCAAGACCGTGCGGCGCTCCAACAGTTCGGAGTTTCCATGGTCGAATTGGCCGCCATGGGAGCGTCGAGGTGTCACTGCTTCCCAGCATTGGGCGGTCGTCTCCTTCGCTCTCTCATTCACATGTTTACACGCGCTGGCTGCGCTGCTTCTGCTTCTGCTTCTTGGTGAACAACGTCGGGTGGCCCTCCAGCACGTTCATGCGCTCACGGTGCGGCGCCTCGCGACGTGCCAGGAAGGCCTGCGCACTCTCCGACAGCTGCCGGTTCTCGGACGCCTCCAGCGCCTCCAGCGTCTGCACATGGATGTTGCCGAACTGCCGCGTGTGCGTCTTCTTGGCCAGCGCGGCCGCGCGCTTGGCCTCCGTCGCCGCGCGCCGCTTCTTGGCGCGCGCATTCATAGCGGCTTCTTCCTCCTGTTCCTGTTCCTCCTCGCTGCATTCGATAACAACGCACATGCGCAGAGCAAGACAAGCACGCCAGCGTGAGCACACGAGCGTCGCAATCGCTGTCCACAGCGGAGAGACTCACTCGTTACGCGCGGCCACGGCCGAGAGGACGTCCGCGGACAGCTCCTCCACCTCCGTCTGCGGCGCCTCCTGCGCGCTCGCCTTGGTCTTCCGCTTCCTCTTGGCCGCAGCCTTGGCCTGCGAGCGTGCCTCGCTTTCCTGCCGCAGCAACTCCAGCGCCTGCTCCTTGGCGTTCTGCGTGGACACCACCTCGGGCGCCTCATCGCCGTCACTGTCGCTGCCCTCGGGCCGCTCGTGAGCCACGCGCTCGCTCTGCTCCGTGCCCGGCATGCTCTCCACCTCGCTCTTCTTGCTTGCCGCTTCCCTTCGTGCCTCTATCGGTGTGTCTCCTCATAGACTCGGCTTGGCCAGTCGGGGCGCCGTCCACCCAACTTTTCCACCAGTCACCGCGCGGTATTCTCGTGCCATCCCCTTTTTGCACCAATGAGAAGTCGAGATTCCCGATCCGATACCCCCAACCAGAACGCCAGCAGCTCAATTGGGGAAGAGCGGAGATGGCTTCACTGCGGGAGAACGAAGCGCCCGCCGCGCGTCGACGCCACGTGCGCGCGCTGCTGCTGGCGGCGGCCAAGGCACGCGCAGCCGATGCGCTCACGCTGCAGCAGGCGGACGCCACCGCAGCGCCGCTCTTCGCGCCCTTCAGTCCGTCGCCCCCCGCCGTTCTGGCCGCTGTCTGGACGCAACTCGAAGCCGCCAACCTGGCGCTCCGACCGGAGGATCTACTGGTGGATCTGGGCTGCGGCGACGGCCGCTGGCTCGTCTCGGGCGTGGAGCGCTTCCAGTGCTCCGCGCTGGGCGTGGAGCTGGACGCAACGCTCGTGGCGCGTGCGCAGGCCGAGGTCCGGGCTCATGGCCTCGAGCACAAGATCTGCGTGCAGCAGGGGGACGTCATGGAGGTGGACGTGTGCCACGCACGTCTCGTTATTGTCTACGCCTTTGCCGAGTCCCTGGCTGGCATTGCGCAGAGGCTGCAGGCGCAGCTCGGGAAGAACGCCAGCGTGCTATCCGTCGGGGTACGCAGCCAGCTTCGAAGCGGTGGAGGCTGCTGCGGAGCTACTGGAGCGCTGGGGTGGCTGTCCTTGCATCTCGCTGACTGTGCATGTGTGTGTGTGTGCATGCGCGGATTGCGTTGTGTAGTTCCGTGTGCCCGAGTGGAAGCCGCATTGGCACGAGCGCGTGGATGGCCTGCGGTGGTACTTGTACCGCATGAGCGACTGCGTGGGTAACAAAACGTCGCGAAGCGCAACTCCGAGCGAACCAGGAGCCACTGGGGGTGTAGACGACCAAAAGGGCTCCTTCGCCTCGGGAGGTGGCCCTGGAGACTCTAGATAACCACGTGCATGCGTTCCAGTCCAGGACGTGCAAGCAGGATGGAAGTGTTCTCCTTGCGTTCGAGTCGGAAAGGCTCAGTCTCGCTTCTCATTGGCTGTATGATGGGTGCTCCTTCCTTCTCATTGGTTGAAAGAGTGCTCCCCGTCTCCGAAAGGAGGAGCTGGTCGAGATGATGGCACGTTGAGTCCAAGAAGCTCATCAAGCGCGTCGAAGCTCAGCAAGAGCTCGCCCAAGCAAAGTGTCCGTGTCGCCAAGATGAAGAGCGCCGTGATCGTGCCGTCGGGTTCCCCGTGGTGGAAGCTGGGCGCCGTGTGCGGTGCCAGCGCCGTGCTCCTGGGTGCGTCAGCCTCTGGTGCAGTGAGCAGAGAGCGTTTCGGAGGCGAGGCGAGGACGCCAAGCGCTCCATGCGCTTGCTGTCGTCGCCCCTTCGCTTGGCAATATGCCGGGGGGTTCTAGCTGCAGCGGTTCTCATGCTGCTACGTGACTGGTCTATGCGAGTAGGAGCCTTTGGCGCGCATGGACTCAAGAACCAGGTGACGGACCCGAAGCTGCTCAAGAACTGGGAGACCGCGGCCCACTACCAGGTACAACCTCACGCCACGCAGCCAGTACACACGTAAGCACGATGGCACTCACTAGGATCTATGCGTTGGCTGGCTGTGTCTGCTTCTGCGTGCAGATGGTGCACTCGGTTGTGCTGCTCGCCGTGCCGCTGTGCAAGCGTCCGGGGCTCGCGGGCGGGCTGCTGGCCACGGGCACAATGCTTTTCTCTGGCTCGCTCTATGCCATGACGCTCACCGAGCAGCGCAAGCTCGGCATGATCACTGTACGTCCTGGCCTGAAGTTCATACTCCCGCTTCTCTTTTCGTAGTCTGTCCTTCGCGGCGAACTCACCGTTGTACCTTGGGGTCTGGCTCTTGTAGCCCATCGGCGGCGTGGCGATCGTCGCTGGGTGGCTCGCTCTGCTTCTCTAGGTCAGTTCTGACGGGAGAAGACCTCAGGCTACTGCGTCGTGCTTCAGCTGAGCAGGTCTCCTTGCTAACATGCCAATACCCTAGTAGTACACTGGCGGAAACAAGTGAGGAAGCAAGACATTGGTGGTCCCTGGTGTGAGTCTTCTACGACTCGTAGGGAGAAACGTACGCTGGAACTCTTTCGGTGCAGGACAAGCTCAACTTGTGCTGAGCTCAAGCAAACAACAGGTTGTTCCGTTGATCGATCTGTGGCTACAGTTGACCAGACTTGAGCTTGTTGGCGGTATCCAAACCGATGAGTATGTTGGCCGCATTGTCGGACGAGCAGCGCAGTCCTGACCTTCGGGTTGGTCGTCGCGGCGTTGGAGCAGGTCCAATTCCCGATGGCGCTCACCGCGTAGAACTCCTCATATCACCTGGAGAGCGTCAGATAGTCGACGATATGCTCGCTGCCGACCCCGACGCCTTTCACGTCGTCGTCGAGCCCTGGGTCAAGCGAGCCCCAGCAGATCGAAGAGCCGTGGGCTCGAGTATCTTGGGGAAAGATCCAAGACAAAGCGTCGGTTTGCCGTCGTCGAGCCTCGAGGGCCGCTGGAGACGTCTCTTGGCTCTCGCGACCGTTGACGAAGAGCCGTGGACTTCCAGGGGATGGCTCTCGTAGACGCTGGTGGTGCTCGTGCACCAGTTGAGGGAGCGCTCTCATTTGGATTCCAGTCGTCTGCCCCGCAAGCAGAGCGAGAACGCGAACGCGAGTCCCTCCGCGGCATCCAGGTTTCTCCGTCCGGAAGAAGCGCGCGATGAGCAAGTGGCTGCTCGTGGCGGCGCTCGTGCTGGCCACTCCAGCCGTGGTGCTGGGTGCCTGCCCCAACAAGTGCTCCGGCCACGGCAGTTGCAGCCTGAACGACGTCTGCGAGTGTATGCAGAACTGGATCGGCGGAGATTGCTCGCAGCGCCAGTGTCCCTTTGCGCGTGCCTGGCACGACACGGCCCAAGGCATCGACGACGCGCACTACTACGCAGAGTGCTCGAACCGTGGCACGTGCGACCGTGAGACTGGAGAGTGCTCGTGCGACGAGGGCTTTGTGGGCAGCGGCTGCCGGCGTATGGCTTGTCCCGCCGAGTGCAGCGGTCACGGCACCTGCGATTTCATCGAGGAGATGGCTCAGAACACGTTCGACAAGCGGATTGGAGGTGTTGCGGGGCGTACATACGAGCTCTGGGATCAGGAGAAGATCATGGGGTGCACCTGCGATCCCGGGTATGAAGGCCACGACTGCTCCATGCGCATCTGTCCCAAGGGCGACGACCAGCTCACGCCTAACCAGTACGACATGAAGCAGGCAATCGTCATTGACACTGGAACAGCTACAGGTAATCTCATAGCCTACCTGACGTATTACGATCCGTACGGCAACGCCTACACGACAGAAGCCTTCAAGGTTGCAGTCGATGCTACAACGCAAGGTGATGCTGGCAGTACCTGCGAGAACCTCGAGACTGCGCTGCGCCGCCTGCCCAACAATGTGCTGAACACGGTTTCGGTTGAGGCAACCACCAGCTTCCAACCGTTCGAACGCACAGACCCAAGTGACCCGACGGGCGCTGGCACGGTACTCGCCGCAGTTGCACAAACTGCTACTCCGGTTGCTGCAGATCCGAAGATGTGTGTCGTGACCTTCACGTCCGAGCCTGGCACCACAGGGTACCAACACCTCTTCGACTGTCACGTCACCCCTCATAACACGGTTGGTCAACACCCGGTGACCACAGGTTCCTCGGATGCGACGTGCACTGTGTACGAAGTGTACCCGACCACGAGCGCTATTACAGCCGGCACAGCCGCTGAGCGCCCCCTCACGGAGCTGGCTGCGTGCTCTGGCCGTGGTATCTGCGACTCCACCACAGGGACCTGCGCGTGCTTCAGCGGTCACATGGGTCTGGCGTGCGAGGAGCAGGAGGCGCTCGTGTAGAGCGCTTTGAGAGCGAGCCTACCCAGCAAAGGAAACACATCACCGAGGAAACAAGCTTTGCAGGGACGCAACAGAAGAAAAGAGTGCGGCTCCACCCAGGTGCCTGGTGCGTCTGAGAGCATTGATCGCGCCGCTGTGAGGTTGATGGATCGACGAAGAGGCTTGAGAACTTGGCTTGAAGCGGTCGGTGGATAGGTTGAAGCTTATGGACAGGCCAAGTTGCTCTTCTCGTTCATATTTCCTCAAAGGAATGGCTTTACCCCGACTTGTTCTACCTTGTCCGGATCCCCATGCTCCTGTTGGTCATAGCTCACATCGTATTCCCCAACGATCTAGCTGACTGAACCCCACTTGTTCCACTGTTGAACTGGGATGCTATTCTCTGTTGTGCACACTGCGCAGGCCTCGCTCCGAAACTGCAGCCATTCATACAAACACAGAGAATCAGTTGATACGTCTACAAACAAACCGTGCAGCTCGATGCGCTTGGCGACAGGTAACATAATGGAGACGAGGCCTGCTTACCTTCGAAGGCCGCTCCGTCGTGAGACAAAGTCGCCGATTTGGTGATGCGGGCGATCCTGGAATTCGCCTGCACACACGTATTAGCAAGCATGAAACCCCTCAGCATATCAGTTGGTAGTTGTAAGCCTCCAGTGTAGGCACATGCTTCGGGAAGATCACTTGCCTCCCACCCGAGGGCCACGCGACTGGTAATTGAGGATGACCACCTTTCCCCTGCACAATGAATGCAACGGCACATGCTGGAATTGTGAGTTTTTCCATCGTAGGCAAATAAGGCCATGGCAAAGCCAGTCAACAACACCCACCTAGCGCTGGACGCTCCAGCAAACCCGACCGCTCGTTCATTGAAGACTTTGTCGTCATGTGGTTGGTCAACACCACCTGCACAAAACCGACACGGCAATGACACGTCACATCATTATCCGCAACACTATACATCCGCACGTACCACTGAAAGGTTCGACCAAACTCACAGCCAAATTGAAGTCCGTGGCTAGTTGGTGCAGGAAATCGGCGAGGTTGTCCAAGGCCCGTGTGCGTTGGGTGTAATCTTCGAACCCGTGACGGAAATGAAAGGCGACTGTATCGATGACTACAAGTTTGCACTCCATTCACGAGCGACAGCGCTCGGTGTAAGTACCACCAGTTCCACAGAACAGCACACAAAGACAGGAGAGAGGCGCACACTCTCTCCAGCACCTTCGTACCTGTGTATTCGCCCGAAGATAACTCGGGAGGGAGTGCAGAACCTCCATCTGCTCCAAGTAATCGTGCACGCGGTAGTACGTGATGCCTCGCAGCAAGTCGTCTCGTGTCTGCAATGTCCGAAGAGGTCAGGAAACACAAGGGGCAACAGGTTAGCTTTGTTCTCTCCACACATAACCGTAAAGCGCACCCAAACTACAGACAAGCCTTAGCAGCTCCTTACTACTCACCAACTGGTGAGTCTCAGACGGACGAAAGTCTTCAACGAAGTGTGAGGCCATGTGCGCCACGCGCTCCACAACAAAGCTCCCTTCGCTATCTAAAGTGGCATACGAATGCAAGCATGTTAGTACCAGGTTCCAGAGCCAACTGCGTTAGCAGCATAATCGCGAGCGTACCAATAAATACAGCCGTTGATCGTTGTTCGGCATTGTCCAAGACGTACTGCGCAGCCAAGCAGGCATGGATCCTGTCCACGAATGCACGTGCATCAAGGCAAAGCGTTAGTCTGGACTTCAGATGCAAGCACCGTCCTGTTATGGCAATGCGCACACATCTATCTGTGGACACACTTCAACCTACCCAAGCTGCGTTTTCCCGGTGCCTGGGCTGCCACCTTTCAAACACAACACCGCCAGAGAAAACTCGGTCAGAGCAACACTTGCAGTTATATTCCACTGACAGTCCAACGCGGTTGGGGACAAAGCTGAGCCTACAGATTTCGGTGATTTCACCACGCTGCAGTCCACCGCCTAGAATGCCATCCAGCTCCTGCAGCCGCGTGGCAATCGGCTCCACCTTCGTTACTTCCTGGGTAGAGCATATCGAGTACCAAGCAGACACTCTACAGTCACGCACAGCCGTTTACAGCGCATCACAGAGCCAAAGTTGCCTTGCAGCAAGAACTTTCATATAGTTGCCATGCTTCGTTACCTGGAGCACGTCCAATGCAGTCCTCCCAATGCTCGAAGTGCTCTCATCGCGATGCGTGGTCTCCAGCGCAGCGACCGCCTCCTTCATGTCAATCCGCGCTTCTGCCCCATCAGCATTACCACCCAGCCGTAAGCTACCACACCAACCAATCAAGCACGCAACTGCAAGAACGCCACACAACCCTCAGATGCAGTTATTCGACCCACGCACAAACCGTACCATTGGCAAGCTCTCGCGCAGGCACGTCGACCAGGTCCGACTGGTACCGGAACCCGGCGCGGACGAGCGCCGCTGCTCCATCCGCAAGCACCAACGTCAGCAACCGCGCACACAGACACAGTCATGTCCACTAGTCCATATAAGCAAGGTACCGAGCAGCGAGGGCGCCAGCCCGCAGGACGCCAGCGGCACTTCCGCCATGTTGCCCTTCGCCGTCCCGAGTGCGGACTCGAAAATGGCAGTCCGCAACTCCGGATCCAAGGTCAATCGGCCGCTTTTGCCGTGCTTCCACGCCGTTAATTGGCTAAAACCACCACCCTCCCAATCATTGGCGAAAAGACCCTTTCCCGCGCGTGCATTGGTCAAAATCCCGCTCGGGCGTCGGGGGCCGGTCATTTTCTTCCCCGGACGGCTCTCCGCCTCTGCTTGTGGACCCCCAGAACAGGAACAGGAATCAAGAAGCGCCTCGCGCCGCTCGTCTCGTCCCGATCCCCCCTCCGCTCCTCGCTACGATGGCGCTCCGTCAGAGCTTCCAGCAGGCGCTGCGCACGGCCGCGGCGCGCCGTGCCGCCCTGCGCTCCTTCAGCGTGGCACCCCACGCGGCCGACAAGTTCGTCGTGGTACGAGAACTCTCTGAGGCTCTGCAGAGTCCTGTATGGCGGTGGCGATGGGATGATCTAAGCATTGGACTGACACTGGGGCGGACGCGCGCTGGACGACTCTCTCTCTCTCTCTACTTGTCCTGCTACCGCGCGTATAGGAGTTCCCGCAGGAGCACGAGGGCCTGAACATCGAGTTCAACTGGTCACTCGCGGACGACGACGTGACCCCGCACGGCGACGCCTTCCGCAACCTGAGCTGGCCCAAGCTGGAGGAGCTGGCCAAGCAGCAGAAGCCTGGTACGTATCCCATCCATCTCCACCGAATCATATCCGCATCCTGGCCGCTATCTCCCCTCGTGGCTCTAACATGGTGCTGGTTGTTCCGGTGGTTTGTCATTGCAGCTGGCAAGGCGGTAGCTGTCCAGGAAGTGGACGTGGACATCGCCTTTGGCGAGTTCGAGAGCCTGTACGAGCAGGTGACGGAGCATCTGTCCACGGAGCCCAGTGTGTACGCGCAGGACGGCGCCGTGGGCTCGTTCAAGGACGAGCGCACGCGTGTGCGTGTCATCTCGGACTCGCCGCTGGTGGCGCTGTTCGCGCAGAGCCTGCTGGTGCGTGTGCCCGTGAAGGACCCGCACGCCGCACGTCCCATCGTGGTGTATGTGGCCACGACTGGCGAGTTCCAGGGCCAGTCGCCTAAGGCGCTGCTGCTGCTGGACAAGGACGACGAGGGCGCCACCTTCGCTAAGGTGGTGATCACCGGCACGGCCGACCTGGCGTCAGTCAAGGACGCTGTGGGTTTGGCGAAGAAGAAGCTGCTGGAGCTGGCGGAGGCCGAGGCGCTGGTGCTGCCCTCGGACGTGATTGTCAAGGACGCCAAGACGGCGCTGCTGTTCAATGCGTCGGGTACGGCGCGTGCAGCTGCCATTAACCAGGGTGCGCTTTATAGCGCGCACCTAAACATCTGGAGCCCGGCGGGCGTGACGTCGCTGTACGGCGGCGCGATGCTGGAAGGCGCCAAGGTGGCCAAGAAGCAGGTGGTGGCGGTGGAAGGCGGCTCGGCCGTCAACGTGCCGTGCCACAACCTGGTGGAGCACCCGAAGGCTGCCATCTTCGTGGACAGCGCGGCCAAGGGCATCAAGGGCATCTCGCCCGCAGAAGCCGCCAAGCAGCTCCAGAAGCTGGACGCGGACGCCGACGTGGAGAAGTTCGAGGCGCTGCTGAAGGTAGGATGCGGCTGCGTGGTCTGGGGAGCCTGGGGTATGGTGCTGACAACCGTTGTGGATTGCCTTGTGGGTTGTAGAAAGCGGACACGAAGAGCTTTGTGGTGGGCAAGGAGACGGACGTGGAGAAGGCTCTGGCGCAGCTGTAAGTGGCGTCTCCCTTGCCAGGCTCGCCTTGACGACAGCCATCGGCCTCTCCGCTACAAATATATGGCGGGCTAGCACGAGAATCGCATGAAAACCTGAGAAAAAATCAAGCAGATCAACCGACATGCAGTGACATCAACCCCGCCTCATGCCAATCACGCCGTTGGATGAGCTGCTGGAGTTCATTGCTACTTATTCCAATGCATCGGGCTTATAGACGGCCCGGGAGCGCTGAGCGCTACAACACAACGATCCATGCTAGCCACGCACGACTCGCGTGGATGCCATCTGCGGCGCTAGGCTCACTTCCTGTCCTTGTCCTTGGGCTCGTCCTTGCCGCTGGACGACTTGGTCATGTCCTTGAGCTTGCCCTTCCACGAATCCGCCGTCTCATGTACCTTGCCCGAGAGCTGCGACGCCGTGCCCTTGACGGCCTCGGCCTCCTCGCGCGCCAGACGCTCCGCCTTCTCGCGCGTCTCACGCGCACGCGCCGCCACGCCCCCGGCCGCTTCCTCCGTCTTGTGCTTGGCGCGGTCCATCCACCCAGTGTCGGCGCGCGCCTTGGCCGCTTCCTGGTCCGCCGCCGCCTTGCGTCGACTCATGGCCTCCTGCACGCATTGGCGGTAGTCGTAGGTCTCCTGGTCGCAGTGCGCCGCCTCGAAGGAGCCGCCCCAGAGCTTGTGGAACCAGTCGCCGTAGCACGCCTTCACGCGCTCCTTCTGCTCCTCGCACTCGGCAAACGCGTCCATCTTGAAGAGCCCCAGCTCCGCCGCCGCACAATGTCGAATGAGCTCAGCGGGGCCAGCCACATGGGCGCCAAGGTGCCAGCCCACTGCGCTGCGTCGCAGCCATTTCTTGGGCTTCTCCGCTGTGAGCTGCTTCAGCCCTTGACGCGTATCGGCGGCTCTGTGACATGTGACAGTTTGGGCTTCAAGAGGCTCCTGAGAGGTAGCATACCCTGTGGAAAACGATGCTGCATTGGTCACGGGTGCATGGATTCGTAGCTTGGGGAACCTTGGGGAACGGATACCCTGTCGGATGTGATGGCTGCGGGTGTCGACAGGTGGGGCGGGAGTCGGACCGTTCGAGACAGAATAGTTGGCGATGGAGGACGAGTGGGACGGTGGTGGACCCGGCGCGCGTGTCTGTGCAGCCAGCAAGTACCCCACGGTCTTGGTACCTCCTACCTTTTCCTGGTACATTGGTCTGATCGGAGACGAGGGGGACAGGGCGGGCTGCCCCGCCAACTGTCTCGACGAGTACCGTGAGGATCGCCCAGCCACCAACGACAAGCAAGCGGATGAGTGGATTCGTCAGGAAGAGTCCAAAAGAGCCTCCGGAAGCTGCAAGCGAACCGCAAGAGACTCGGCGGTTGGTCCTTGGCCAATGGGCCCGTCGACCAGTCCAGGAACAGCAGCAGCGTGTCGGCGGTGTGCGGCAGCATCAACGGGCGCCTTCTCCGCCCTGTTTGTCCTCGTCCAGGTGTTGTGGAAGTCCCTACCAAAGCCTGAATCATCTGGTAGCGCGCCAACACCGACACGATATTTGAACGTGAAAGCGGTCGAGCAATTGGCATGGAACATCGTATATTGGGGAATGCTTGGCTTCGGCAGCAGGAACAGCAGCAGTGCGTGTGTAATACGAGTGTTTAGTATACCCAGTAGAATCTGGGTAGGAGGATCTTGAGCTACCATCACCTCGCCTTCGCTGCACGAGCGACAGATCTCTGCAGATGTCGGAGCAGCCACGACACCGCCAGCCGTGGCGCAGTAGTCGAGGTCAAGGAGGCAAAGTCCCGCATCGCAACCTACTGCAGCATCGTACGTCTGTTCAGGCCCTCACGGAAGGATAGGACGCGGCCTACAGCGCAGAAGTAGGTAGCTGCTTGGGACGTATTGCGGGGGAATCGCATCGGTCATGCCGTGGTCTGCCTTGACCGAGACGGACTTCCGTTCGTGCATCCCTTCTCGAAAGGGACTTCTCGCTGCAAGCTCACTGTATCCCGAGCAGCGCGGCTCACTGCGCGCGCTGCGGGATCAGCCCCCCCAGCGTTTTTTTGTTGGTTTGCGCTTTCCCAAGCTCGACGTTCCCTCCAGCGCTCAAAACCGACTCATCCAGGCCCGTCGTGCTAATTGAGTCGCCTCCCTCATCTGTCGTTGGCGACGTGGTTTTGCCAGGTTGAACGTGAACCGCGCGCGCTGATTGGCCGACGTCCTTCTTTTTTCGGCGAAAAGCGCCAGTGATCGCGCCCGAGTCTTTCCCCGGGGAAGGGAACCGCCCATACAACGACGCAGTCCGGCCCGGCCATAGTCAAGCCAAGCTGCCCAGAGAGCAGAGCAGCGGCCATAATCGAGCGCCCCATAGTGAAGGCAAGTCACTCGCTCCCTCCACACACACTAAACCAGGCCCGACGCCCGACGCCCGACGCCCAGGCCCCCCCAGCCGGCAAGCAAGCACCGGGTCTTATTCCGAGATCTCGATTCGAGCTACGCGCGCTCTCTCGCTTGCTGTCTCCGTGTGAGTGGAGCGGCCGCCGTCTTGCTCGCCCCGCCGCCCGTCTCTCCGTCTCGCGCTGTCCAGGCTCGTTGGCGCCAGCTCCGTGGTGTCCGTCTGTACTGCGCTGCGTGGCCTCCAACCGCGCACCCCCCGTCTCGGCCGTCTCGGTCGTGTCGCCGTCTCCGCCCGCTGCTCTAGTTACTCGGTACGTGGCTCTGCGTGCTTGTTCGCTGCGGGCCAGTGGCTGGCTGAGAGCTCAAGTCTGTCAACGGGTGCTCGCTGGCGTTGCGTTCAGCGAGCTGGGGGGAGGAAAAAAGGGAAACGAAGGCACGAGCGGAACAAAGCGGGAGCGGCCGTCGCTGACTCGTTGCGTGTGCGCCTCTGTGCTTCTGTGTGCTGCGCTTTGCAGTTTACCGTCCGACGCCTGCGCCAAGCATGCCACCCATTGGGAACAGCTTCCGCAGCATCATGCGTGGCAACTCGTCCGGAAGCGAGGTGCGGTCCAACGGCTCCATGGAGTCGTCACACCTCTCGGACGAGAACGACATCCAGATGCAGGGCTGGATGCGGAAGCAGAAGGAGACGCTGCGCTCCTGGGCGCGCCGGTACTTCACGCTCAACGGCAAGATGCTCACGTACTACGAGAGCGAAGACACTTCCCGTGCTCCTCGCGGCGTGCTCGAGTTCAACGACGTGTCAGCGCTCACCACAGAGAACAACGGGCTGTCGCTTCACTTGGTAAACGGGAAGGAAGTGCGGCTGATCGCGGACACGCATGTGGCGTACACGGCGTGGATGGCGGTGCTCTCGGCGGCCGTCAAGCAGCCACGCTCCAGTACGAACCGCACCAGCAAGGACGGCTGGGCGCATTGCCTCACGGACGACGACGTCTGGACGCGCTTCTTCGTGGTGATCAAGCACGATAGTTTTAGCTGCTACGAGTCGGAGGACGACGACGCCGAGCTGGCGCTCTCGGGGCTTATCCGCGCCGTGGCCGAGTGGGACGGCAAACGCTTCGGCATCGTGTGTTCGCTGAACCGTGGGCGAACCATCAAGCTGTGCTTCGACTCGGCCGAGGAGAAGATGTCGTGGTTCCTGACGCTGGAGTTCTCGGTTTCGTACGGCCAGGCGCGGATGAAGAAGGAGGCGTCCATGAAGAAGAGCGCCAGCAGCGCCAGCGACCATAACCCTGTACTGCGTGCCGACTCGTCCAAGTCGGAGGTGGAGGCGGCTGGTGACGCTGAAGAAGATGACGGCGTCTGGATCTAGGTTCAGGTTCAGTATGGGCGTCGGAACCCACCTGTTCCACCACAGCAGCACTACTGCGCTCTGGTGAGGAACGTGAGAGGAGAAGGACGGCTGAGCGAGCAAGTTGGGGATGGAGGGACTGGGAGGGGAGGACGCAAGAGGATGTGACTTCCTGTGCGACGGCGGGTCTAGGAGAGACCGAGGAGTCCAACCAGCCGACTGTGTACTGCTTGGAGCCGAGAACCTGAAGCAACTGAAGTAAATATTGTGACCTGTGGCCGCCTACGTCTTGCCGGTCGATCGGATTCGGTGCGGGATGCGGCCAGCGCTCCTCGGTGCTGCTGGCCCCCTGCTGCGCTGAGCGCTGAGTGACCGAGGAGCTCCGCGAGAAAGGCGGAGGAGCAGCTGAGGACGGAGGCGCTCGTGCATTTGTCCATGTAAATCAAACGCCTCGATATATCCCTAAGTTACCACGAGATACCAAAGCACCGTCCTGGCACTAGACGACACACCGTTTGCTGTCTCGGTCCGATGCGCATGAACAAGCTCACACGCAACGAACAACCGCGGAGTAGGCGTCTCCAGGCACCCGGACTTCCCAGGAGCCCGAGCGAGCAGGCGTTATTCTTCAGGTAGATGTTGCGCGCAGCGCTCACGTCGCGGTCGAGCGTCAGGCTGCAGTCCGGGCACGAGAAGACCTTCTCGCTGGTGATGCTGCGGTCCGTTCTCCCGCACCACGAGCATGTCTTCGTCGTGTAGTGCTCTTCCCACTGGAGCCACCACTTGTCTTTGGCCTGTCTAGAGCGAGCGGAGCACTTGTGGTCTTGCGCAGCCGGGATCCATGTCTCCCTTGCGCGCTGGTCGGCCGACCGCTCCCACCACACCGCCTGAGCTCCCACGTAGAGAAGCGCAGGGAAAGCGAACAGGGAATGTGTCACCGTGACCGGCGTCCGTTGATCGGCTAGATCCGCATGATCTATGATTGGCCGATCCTGGCGTTGATGCCGAGGAATAATGGTGGACGCCAAAACATTGATGACATCTCGTCGCAATTCGATGATACCAGCCAAACGGTCGAAGGAGCTGGAGCTGCTGGTTTGGGCGGCTTGCTGGTGGCGCAGGTGTGCAGCATGGTGCCGTGCCGCGTGGAGAGTCAATAGCTTGCGGCGGAAGCGGAGCTGCTCGCAGGATGCAGTCACGCGAGAGGTAGCCATTCGTGCAACGGGTCACCGGTTCAACAATCGCCATTTGAAGTCGCCTTCGGCATCGGCCGAGGTCGCTCGGCTCGGC
>JAADYK010000584.1:0-17004 GCA_023338225.1 Halophytophthora batemanensis
GCTGCAAGCCCCTACAGCGCCACGGCGCCAAGCACAGCCATGCCCTTTGTCGATCTCGTCGCAGCGCTGCAACAGCAAGAACGACGCATGAGAAGGCTCAGCACCTGTGCTTGAGTCGCGCCCACAGCTCCACTCGCCGCAGCAACCATCAATACCAACAGAACAAGACAACACACACAGTTGCGAGCACAAAGGCAATGTGTATTCCATCATAGAAGCAGTCAATGGGACAACGGAACGAGCGCCGTTGAGCTGGCTCCTCGACACCACGTTGCGAGCAACCGGAGCATGGACGAACGACAGGAGCCCACAATATAAGGGCCGTCGAACGTGCACCACTCCGCCCGCCACACGGACTCGCAGGAGCCTCAGCGCCGATTCCGTCCCACTCGCCGGGAACAATCCACCCGGAGAGCTGACAGCGAAGGCAGACACTAGGCCCACCGCGCACGCAAGGCTGGAGAAATAATAACCGGGAGGAGACGCCGCACCATACAAATACACTCGGGCTCCGCCTTCTCCCATCCCAGCCGCACGCTTAGCACGCGATGTCCTTCACCGTTTCCCACGTGAAGTCCTCGTCCTCGCGGCCGAAGTGGCCGTACGCGGCCGTCTTCTGCATCACCGGGCGCTTCAGCTTCAAGTCGCGCTGCAGCACACCCGGACGCAGGTCGAAGTTCTTGTTGATGATCTCCACCAGGTCGTCGTCCGACAGACCCTCCTTCACCGTGCCGTACGAGTCCACGTGGATGGACAGCGGGTAAGGCACGCCGATGGCGTACGACAGCTGCACTAGCAGACGCTTCGCCAGGCCCTTGGCCACCACCGACTTCGCCACCCAACGGGCAGCGTACGCCGCAGAACGGTCCACCTTCGTCGTGTCCTTGCCCGAGAAGGCGCCGCCACCGTGCGCACCCCACCCACCGTACGTGTCAATGATGATCTTACGACCAGTCAGGCCAGCATCGCCGTGCGGGCCGCCAATCACGAACCGTCCAGAAGGGTTCAGGTGGTACACAGTCTTGTCGTCCAGGTACTTCTCCGGGATCACCGCCTGGATCACGTGCTTCATCAGGTCCGCCGCGATCTGCTCGTTGCTCACGTCGTCGTTGTGCTGCGTGGAGATCACCACCGTGTGCACGCGCTGCGGGATCATGCGACCACCCTCCTGCTTGTACTCCACAGTCACCTGCGTCTTGCCGTCCGGACGGATCCAGTCCAGCGTGCCGTCCTTGCGCACCTCCGTCAGCTTCGACCCCAGCTGCGTGGCCAGCACGTGCGACAGCGGCATCAGCTCCGTCGTCTCGTCCGTCGCGTAACCGAACATGATGCCCTGGTCGCCAGCGCCAACGTCCTCGTCCGTCGTCGAGTCCACCGACTGCGCAATGTCCGGCGACTGCTGCTCGATGGCCACAATCACGTTCACCGTCTTGTAGTCCAGGCCCTTGGCCGGGTCGTCGTAGCCGATCTGCTTGATCGTGTCGCGGATCACCTTCTCGTAGTTCACGATCGCCTTCGTCGAGATCTCGCCGAAGATCATCACCATGCCCGTCTTCGCGCACGTCTCACACGCCACGCGCGAGTTCGGGTCCTCAGCCACGCACGCGTCCAGCACGGCGTCCGAGATCTGGTCGCACAGCTTGTCCGGGTGGCCCTCGTTCACAGACTCGGACGTGAACAGGAACGTGCGGTCCTTCGGGGCGGCGGTCTGCGTCATCGGGACTAGAGGAGGAGGAGGAACGGCCTTGAGCAGTCTTGGACACGAGTGCGCGCCGACGAGATGATTCCAGAATGAACCGACCAACGGCCTCGCGGAGAAACCCAAGGCCACGAAGAAGCCAAGGGCGGGCGGCCGGGCGGGCGGCCCCAGGTGGGAAAAAACCTCGGGCGACAGGGAAGCAAAGCTTTGAGTGGTGGAGAGCCCGTGCGTTTCGGCCAATGGGAGAGCGCTCTGCAGGGGACTCGCGGCCGCGCGCAGCCAATCGCCGCGCCCAGCGCCGCAGCGTGTCAAAAGGGGCCCCGCTCTGCCTCTCGCGTCCAGGAGCCACACGCACACACTGTCACAGCCAAGGAGGAAGGAGGCCGGAAGCGGCGAGGCGGCGACCAGTCAGGCGAGGTTCAGCCCCAGGCAACTGCGCAACTGCGCAAGCGAGAAAGCGAGAAAGCGAGAAAGCGAGAAAGCGAGAAGGGAAGGCCACGCTACTGGTCGACCGCCTCGAGTGGTTATTCGGAGGGGGGGGATGCCCGAGCGAGCGCCTGCTGCAGGCCACCGTGCTAACAGCCTCCACGCTGGCAGGACCAAGGTTATCAGATCCTTGCCACGTGGATTACCCTGGAGCGAGTGCCTGCCGAAAATCTCAACGTGGAGAGAAGGCGAGGGCAGGTTGCTCTGTCCTTCCTGGGAGAAAGCAGGCCCACCCATTTTCTCTGCGGAGGTGTCCATCGCATTGATCACTTCTCGCAGGCACGCCTTCTACTGAAATGCCGTCAAGACCGAAGGAACCCAAACGTAGTTCACGGGGTATTCGTTCCCACAGATAACCTGACGCAAGCCCTACCCGCCTCTCTCAAACACGCAGAAAGATCTTCAAACACGCCATCTTCAGCGTACCTTCCTCCAAGGTTACGCCGATGGAACCGTACCCTGGACCGTCGGGGGTACGCTGACGCTCCACAAGCCGAGACGAAATGAATGGCGTCCTGCCTGCACTGACGTGGGGCACCTGGGACGACGCCGACTGGGCGGCGACGCATGGGCCTGCCGGTCCCGATGCCACCGGTGATAGTACTGCAGGCGGCGACGCTGCGGCGGCTCCGCCTGTTTCCACGCAGAGCCAGCGCAGCGCGCGCAAGCTGCGCAAACTCGGGCTGCAGGCGCCAAAGGTGTCGCAGCTCTGGTTCGAGGAGCTGCTGGCGCGCGTCGAGGACACGCCCTTCGGACGCAACAAGGCCACCTACAGCTGTAATCCGCTGCAGTGTCTGCACGACCACGGCGCACCACCCACAGCCGCCGGTGGTATCCCTTGGGCCGAGCTGCCCGACGGCATCCATCCGCGAGATGGCAAGCTCTCAACCGCCCGCGCGCGGAACAAGCGGCAGCAAGTGGACAATCTGGCCGTCTTCCTGCAGCGTATCCTCAGGTATGTAGCCATTTTCGATTGTAGCCATTCGCTGTCTCTGACGTAACCACGCCCTGTGTGTGCCGCGGATGACCCAGGCCGGGGGACGTAGTGGTCGAGTTCTGTGCCGGCTCCGGGTACGTGGCGCTGCCGCTCGCCTGCCTCTTCCCGCAGTGCACTTTCGTTCTGCTGGACAAGAAGGAGCCATCACTCGCCATCGGTGCGTCCTCTCCTGTATAACACTGCACACCAAAGCACATATCCAACAGAACCGAGTATAAGTAGACCTCTAACACCTCCCGCCGTCTTTGACTCTGCAGCCGAGGAACGCATCGCTGCGGCTCAACTCACCAACGTGGAGATCTTCTGCGGCTTCATTGACGACTACCACGCGCCCTTCAACGTGGGAATTGCTCTGCACGCCTGTGGTGAGGCTACGGATATGGTCATGCACAAGTGTCTGACAGAGCGAGCCGCCTACGTACTGGCTCCCTGCTGCGTGGGCAAGATCAAGCTGAGTGCACTGGAGTATCCACGCTCGGCTGCATTAACCGCCGAGCTCTCGCGAGCCGAGTACGAAGTACTGGCCAAAGCGGCCGACTTCGGGCACTCGAGCGACGCTGCCGTGGCTCACACAGACGTGAACCGCCGTCGCCGCCGCTGCAAGACGCTGCTCGAGAGCGACCGCAATATGCGCGCAGAGGAGGCGCAGTACCAGACCTTTATGTTCGTCATGCACCCACGCACTGCAACACCCAAGAACGATGTGTTGGTGGGGCTGCCATGTGAGCTTTCAGTCGATAGAGAGCTGAGTGAAGGAGCCAGAGCCACCAAAACGCAGCGTGCGTTTGCACTCGAGTGTGAGGACACACTGGCTTCCGAGACGCTGCTGCACCGGGCCATCTTTGGCGTTTAGAACAGAATAGAGAGGACGCGCTGCGAGTGTCTACTTCCAAGGAGGTCTTATCGTTGATGCATTAAAGACTCCTTCACGCGCTGCAGCAGCTCCCGCGTGTCTGCTGCCCGGAAGTCGCGACAGTCTAGCAACGTGAGTCTTGCTGCTGAGCTCGTGCTTGTATTGGTTGGGTCGTCCTGGAATGTCATGACGCCCTCGAGGTTCATGAGCGTGAACTGCATGCGCGCTGCCCACTGATGCGCCACTGCCGTCCTTGTCCTCATGGCCTCCAGGAATTCGGAACACGGTACGCCCATGAGACGCTGGACGAAGGATTCCGCCACGTCTGCTTCACGCGTGGCAGTGCAGTCTTCAACCAGCACCCGCAGTAGATATCGCCCCGTATTGAACTGGAATCCTACCACAGACTTGATACAAGCACGGATATGCAACGTCTGGCTTGAGCTGGACGCGGACAGCGACGATGACCGCGCTGAAAAGTACTGGAACGGGCGTGTAGGGTCTAGAGGAGACCGCGTCGTGGCTGGAGCCGTCGAGACACCCCCGTTACTGCTAGTTAGTAGTGAGAAGCTTGATTCGCTTGGTACTGTATCTTCGCCAGGTGCTAATGCTTGGGTACTGACGCTCTGTGGGCCTTTAGCCCTGGCTGAAGTCTCAGTCGCGGACACCATGGGCTCGTCGATCGACGTTGGTCGTGGCCTCTTCCTAGAGGTTGCAGTGCTACTTGTTGGAGCGACACTGAGTGAAACAGCAGTCCTGGCGTCGTGCTTCAGTCGAGGCGTCTTGGGACTGTAGAACAAGTGCTCCACCATCGGATCCGTATTGTCGCTACTGCAGTCGTCGTCGGAGTGTATCTCCACGAACACGGCCGGCGCAGCTTGATCACTGCTAGCAGCGTCAAAGGCGACAGGGACGCTGGTACTGTTGTTGACGCTACCACATGCAGCGCTGGCGCGCGGTGTCGGTGTCGGTGCCGGTATGCGGGGCTGTATTGTTCTGGCCGATGCAGACGCTCCAGCCGCGATTGAAGGGCTAGAGCCCAGGCCACTTAGCGGGGTTACTGGCTGCTGTGAAGCGTTGAACTGCGTCGTCATCAGCGCCGCCGAGTATGCCCCAGACTTAGCGGTGCTGGAATCTGCCGCCTGCACACCGTTTCTGTCTTCCGATGCTGGAGACGCTCCGCCCAGGAGCTCGCAATTGCTTGGCGCCAACATCAATAGTCCATGGCGGACGGGCACGTTTTCCACCACAATCTAGAAACAAGAGAGCAAAGAGCAGATCGGAGATACACACAGATGCACAGGGTGCAGCAGTGTAAGCATCACGACCAGCGATGCACTGCAAAGCAATCGCGACGTACTTTGGTGCCGCGCGTCATCCCCACGCTGAACTGCGGCAGTGGCCGGAATTCGAAGCCGAAGATCAACTGATGGCCATCCGTAAGCCCCAGTTTGAGTGTCCGCGTGGGTCCCGGTGGCGTATGCTCCGTGCGGTGCTCAAAGGTGGCGCCAATATTGGCCACGTCCACCACCTGCATCCAATCCCCAGCATCCAGTCGTTAGCATTCTCCCGTATACGCTAATAGCGGAGTCTTCAACCACCAGCGAACAAGCACCGACGGGTCTGTCTCTACCTGCAGAATGCACATGCCCTGGATGGTGACGCCATGCAGTGCGTCCACGCCTTCGGGCAGCGCCGGACGGCAACTCTGATGCAGGTCCTCCTGCAGCAGACGGCCGAAGAGATAGGGCCCGTAAGGCGCCTGCTGATGCCGCGGACCGCACGCTGCGCGGAACCTCCGGAACTCACGCTCCTCCCACGCCGGGTCCAGCGCTTCGTACGGCAGTGGACGCCGCTCTCTGCCCGCTTCAGGCGGCGGCATCCTGGCGCCTTCCTTGCTTCCCTCCCTTCGCCTTGGGCCATGCGCGAGGCGAAGTGGGCTATATGAGGAGATAACGAAAATGCAGTAGTTTCTGCCTCAAGAGAGTCTGATTCGACGCGGTCGAACCGTATCATCCAATAGAGATGAGGAATAGGGAAAGCTACTGAGTTTAGGCTAGATCGGAGACGCGATCCTGGCAATGACGATGGCTTGATGGCCAAGACGCTGGTGCTGCCTTCGTGCCACGACCCCAGGCACTTGGGCTAGACCTCTGCGCGGCCGTCCATCTTGCGCATGTCGATCTCCACGACCTGCCCGTCGTCGTTCGTGTACGACGTCACGGGGCGCGCGAACGGGATGGCCTCCGCCATGCCTGGCATCACCTGGCCTGCAAACTGCGAGCATCCGGTGCCAACATGGGTAGACGTCAGTCTTCAGAGCACAGTGGAGCTGCCAACGCAGTACCATGCAAAGGTACGCAACAACAGGCACAGCACAACTCACCTCTGGGTGCTCACGCAGTGCCAGCACTTGCGGGAGCTCGATGAGATGCAGCTTGGCGTAGCGCAGCACCACGAGACTGCTGCCGACGGAGAGAATGTAGAACATCCAGGTACGCAGCACGGCCCGCTCTTTCTGAGTACGCACAATAATGACGAGACAGGCGACGTAGGATACCACGAAGAGCAGGAACAGCGGCCACGTGCGTTTGCGGTAGTAGCTCTTGATCTCGGCCTTGGTCATGCCGACTGGGAAGCGCCCCAGGAACTTGTCGATCTTGCGGAAGTAGTAGCCTAGAATCTTGAGCTTGTACACATCCTCGGCCAGCACGATCTAGCGCATGACAAGGGGAAGCCATGGGTCAGTCGCTACGGCCTCTTCTCTGAAGTTATCCGGCGCGAAAGACGTCATTCCAGGGCCGAGCCTGTCTGCAGCCGTACCTCGCACCAGTAATCCCAGCGCAGACGTAGCCCCTCGGGCCATAGGACAAAGTAGCGATGCTGTTCATACCGAGCGCCACAGAGACGCACACCATCCCGTCATCCCCTCTGCAGATAGATCGCTCCAAGAAGGAAAGAAAGTGACCGCTCTGGCCTCTTACCACCGCCAAACCGAGCTCCACGACGCTCACAAGCGCCACCACCAGGAACACCACCGTGTCCACGAACCACTGGCGCGTGAAGAAGACGACGCACGCCGGCACGACGAACACCAGCAGCACGCGCGCCAGCCCGAGCAAGAAGTAGCGCCGCTCCTGCAGACTCAGCGCGGCGTTGCCCAGATGCGGCGCGAAGTGGCGCACGATCTTGCGCTTGTGCGCCTGGCACCGCCGCTGCTCCTCCAACGCCGACGCGTACATGCTCCTGCTCTTGTCGTCCCCAGCGTCGCTACAGCAGCGCACGGGTCTTTGGTGCCGCCTGTGTGTGCGCGCACAGCTCCGATGATCCTTCGCCCCTCGGTCGCGCGCTGATGACTGCTGCAGTTTCTGGATGTGAGGCGCAAGTTCAAGTTCGTTGCTATGGCATCAGAACGGCGCGCGCTGATTGGAGGAAATCCTAGACGCCTCGCTGCGAAGCCTTCCTCGCCTCGACGTGCCCAGGAGCTCCCAGCACTTCACTTCCGTGCTTGGCTTGGTGGCCTCGTGGCCGTGGTCACCACCACCACTGCATGTAGCAAGGCGGGAGACGGATCAATCCGTGCTCCCGGGCGACAGCCGGCCAGCAAGAGTGCACGGGAGCCCGCTGCTTCAGCCACAGAGCCAGCGCCAACGCCAACGCAGCACGTCATCCCTTCGTCCCCGGCAACCCTGAATCAGCACACGCGACGTCTAGCCATGAGTTCGGAAGCGTGTGGTCGCGAGAGAAGGCAAAAAGGGTGCTTGTTACAAAGGGGTCGAGCCTGGGGAGCATGCGACCCCGGCGGCAGGCAAATGCTTTATAGAAATTCCAAGCTCCGATGCTGCCAGCGCTCTTGGCTGGCTCCTGCTGTTGGCAGTCCGATCGCTCCTGCATCTGCATCAGTGCGTTCGCTAGCTGCTCGGCTTCTTGTCGTCGTCCACCGCCACGTCGATACCGTCGGCCGACACCTCGGGCGGACTCACGCTCGTGTCCTCGGGCAGCGACGTCGACTGCGCGTTGCTGTACGACTTGCTGTACGTCTTGCTGAGCTGCATGGTGGTGCTCACGGTGCTCACGGCCGCCTTGAACTTGCGCCGCGCGTTGAAGCGCCGCAGCTCCTCCAGCGCGCTCGTGAGCTGCACCGTGGCCACCTCTGTGCCCGTGACCCAGCGGTGCGCCAGCAGTTGGTCCACCGTCGCTCTGCAGTCATTCGCGCACGCATAAACCACTCGTCAGTCACTCAGAAGAACAGTTCAACATCCTGGCGGTACTGGGGCACGCACCGTTTGTCAGGGTCTACCACGAGCATCTGCGAAATGAGGTCCTTAGCGTCGTCCGAGACGTGGTCCCAGTAGGGCGAGTCAAACTGGAACTTGCCCTTCTTGATCTTCTTAAAGAGCGCGTTGTGGTTGTCGTCGTGGAAAGGAGGGTAGCCGCACAGCAGGATGTACGTGATGACGCCGATGCTCCAAATGTCCACCGTCTTGCCGTACGGTCGGCCTTCCAGGATCTCCGGCGCCACATACCCCGGGGTGCCGCAAGCCGTCACTAGCCCGTCGCTGTCAAACTCGATCTTCTTGGCGAACCCAAAGTCCGCCAGCTTGATGGACGCGTCGTCGTCCTTGCTGGTCAGCAGCAGGTTCTCGGGCTTCAAATCGCGGTGCACAATGTTGGCATCGTGGCAGTACTTGATGGCCTCCAACAGCAGCTTCACCAGGTCTCGCGCCTCGCGCTCGTTGTAGTACGACTGGGCAGAGGGAGGAAGACAACAAGAGGCACAAGAATCAGCAACCGCGACAGCATCACGCCCCGCCACTTCCAATACGGGTCAGAGAGTCACCCAACCTTCTCGACGATGCGGTCGAAGAGCTCGCCACCTTCCATGAACTCCGTGACGAGGTAGTAGTACTTGTCCTCGGCGAAAAAGTCGTGCAGGATCATGATGTTCGGGTGGTTCATCTGCTTGAGGATGGCCACCTCCGTGGTGAGCGCCTCAATGTCCTCGGCCGTGAGTCCGTCCCGCTTGATGCATTTGATGGCGTAGCGCTGGCCCGTGGGCTTGTGTGTGGCAATACGCACCACGGAGAAGGTGCCCGAGCCGATGGCCTTGCCCATGCTGTACTGCTCCTCGAAGCTGTTGGGGTTCTTCGCCGGCGTCTTGTGGTCACCGGCCTTGGTGCCGTTGGCGCTGGGCGCCTGCGGCTCGCCATCGATCACATCCTACAGCCATTCCATCCCAGAGCCGCCGCCAACCAGTTAGCTCGCCAATCCAGTCAACAAGCAGTGCGACCCCCACGAGCACGCGCGCCGATCCGTGGCTGGCTGGAAGACGGGGCCGAGTACGCACCGGCTTGGAGTTCACGCAGCCCATGGCGCTTGGTGTCGAGGTCGTCGGGTGTCGCGGCCGCTCTTTCCAGTTGTGGCGGCGTTGGCTTGCGCTCGCGTCGTGCTCGGGGCCGCTGGAGCTGCTCGGCCTTCTTGTCGCGTCGTATCTGCTGGGTGTGGGGAATCAAGTCAACGGGACGACCTGCAGCTAAAAGCGGAACCTTCTGGCGTGGTAGAAAAATAGGAGACGGAGCCCCAGCCCGCATCCAATGTGCTGGCCTTATTGGCTGGTTTGGCCCAGGGCTCGGGGATAGAACGGCTATTTAAAGGGGGAAAGACGGGCGACGTGGGTACGAATGAGCCAAAAGCTCTCGCCTCAGATGGCTTCACTTATGTGGTGAAGGTGAACTTGTCGCCCTGTGCAGGCGGCCAAGCGTGTCAGAACGGCCGAGCGGCGCCCATTCCCGCCAAAGATGCCACGGCAGGTCTTACCTGCCGGAGCTTCGTGTTGAGCTTGGGCTCGGCGTAGCAGACGCGCTGGGCGTGTCGTCGGGCGACGCGCCGCTCCTTGATCGCCGCCTTCTCGCGCTCGGCCTGGACGCGCTCGGTCTCTGGTATCAAGTGGCAGCGCGGCCCTGGCTGCGGCCTGCTCTGACTGCTGCGCTTGCCCAGGCCGAAGCCGAGGCCATAGTAGTCTCCCTGCCAGAGGATTTGCCCGCAGGATTCAGCCGGCGCTCTCTGTGAGGGCCAGTATTTGCAGGGAAGAAGCGAAGCGAGTGCAAGACTCACCCGGCGAATCTTCGCGTTGAGCTTGGGCTCTACGTACGACAGACCCGCGGCGCGCTGGCGAAGGCGTCTTTTTGCATCAAGCTGGGCGATAGCTGGCGTTAGTACCTCGCAAACTCGTGGAAAGGACTAGCAACCGCGCAAGATGAACGAACCGCAGGTGCGCGGCGTTCCGAATCGAGGTGCGCTCGAACGGAAAGATCGTTCTCGGGGAAAGCTGATCGCATGCCGCTGCTATCACGGGCGCAACTTGGGTCTCCAGCGTCACAAGTGGGGCTCATAGACGGACCGTCGCGCTCTGGAATGGTGGGGATCATCCCGACCCCAATGCTGTCGTCGCTCGCCTCCAACCGCCTGGCCTCCTGCTTCGCCTGCACTTCGTCTTGTGAGTCACTCGCTAGACACATGCAGAGAGTCAAAGTAAAAGGGTCTGATCTGAGAGAAAAGCACCTCCAGGGCTCGTGCTTGACTACTCTTCGTGCCGACGGGGACTCGCTCGCACCTCGCGGTTTCGACAAGAGGTGACGCGGTGTAGAGACCTTTCCTCTTCTTTTTCTGTCAACAGTAGATCATCGCGTGTTGGCCAAGCATAACACGCATGTCGTCAACGCACAGGTAAGCTCTCGAAGCTTCATTCGAACACCACGTACCAATCTGAGCTCGCGAACGGGCGAGAGCGGTGCATCTGGTTGGCTTGAACCTTGCGTCTCGCAGCCACAGCTCGCATTCGCAGTTCCACTGCTAGTACCCTGGATGTTGCATTGAATGGCTTGGTCGTGCACTGAGTGTTGCGGGCACACTCAAGTTAGTGGGGTACGCGGACAGCCCCACGTACAAGCGCAGCATTGCTTGCCTTTAGCGCTCTTGAATCTCGTGCTCATCCATCGAGTAACTACAACAGCACAAACGTCACCAGAAAACAAGACAACCAACACAGCACAGCACGCAATGCAGTCACACGTACTTTCACTCGAGAAGGCGTCTTGCTGGGCCTTTCGCGCTGTATTCAGATGCCACCACGCACAGACGCACAGATGCTCTGTCAGTCTTCTGCTCTCCCCACACAGTCCGGAATCGACTACAGGGAGCACCTTCCGTCAGCTCCCGCTTGGACGCGTTCTGCAGACCGCAGAGCAGCAACAGCAAACCCCACAGGCGTCAGAGATGGCTTGTCATGCGCCCGTTTCACGAGCCCAGAGAGCTCAAGAAGCGGCCGCTGCAGCTCACCAGCGCCCTGGCCAGCTGGCGGTTTCTGTCGGAGAGCGTCGTAGTCTTCTCCCGCAGTTGCTGCAGCTCCTGCACGATGCTGTGCGCGTGTCCGGTGCTCCTGCCTTGGGCCGTGTCCGTGTCCATGGCCATGGCCGCCGTCTTCCAGCCTTGCAGCCCTTCGGCCCCGCTTACTTGTCGGTGAGTGCCGCTTCACAGCACTTTCTGAGTTTGCTGGTCTTGTTTCAGGCAAACGGGTTTGACAGGGGATACGAGCACTTTATCGAGTGAAAACGACACTTCCACAAAATGCACTTATCGCTCGTTGATTGGCAATCCTCTCACATACGGATACTTAAGCAGGGCCTCCTCTTGGGCACGCATACAAACACGCAGTCATTTGGAGCATTCCAGTTTGGGAGTTGGCGCCAAGCAGACAGCGAAAATGGAGGAAGTGGGCGGCGCTTGCTTCTTCAGGTCCTTCCCGGACGAGGCCTTCCGCTTCGGCGTGGGCCGTGCCGGCGACGTTGCCACCATTTGGCTGGAGAGCCAGGCCTCCAAAAAGCGTTGGTGCGACTGCCGGCTGGGAAGGAGAAGAACCGGCGACGGAACACGCAGCACTAACGGCCCTCTCGTTCTCGCGTCTCGGTGTCTTCCCTTTGCTGCTTGGTGTCGTACAGGGAGTGTGTAGTGACGGATATGACGCAGTGCGCGCCTTCAGACGTCGTGCTGCCGCAGGACACGGTGCTGCGCTACGTGGCGGTGAGACGCAGCCACTGCCGGCAGCCCAAGCACCGCAACTATCGGTACACTCTCGCTCACTGAGGTATTACGTGTGTACTTCCGCGTGGCAGGCGAGTCTAAAGGAGTCGGCAAGTTCTCCCGACAGCAGTCACCTTGGTTCAGATCTCGTGCGCAAAGAAGAGGAAGGCGACGAACTGCTTCAGCTCGAAGTGCTGGTGAAATTGGGCGTCCCAGACTTTGCCTGGGCGCCAAAGTACGTCTTCCCCATGAGCCTCCGCGCGCCTGAACCTCCCCCACCCGAGACCCAGACCGCCGATCGTATCCGTCAACTGACGACACAAGTGGAAGAGCTCCAGAACGAGGTCAAGACGCTCAAGGCGCAGATGCAGGCGGTCATGAGTGCCCAAGCGCAGTCAGCACAGTCAGCACAGTCACGACCTTTACCTCCTTCGCCTCCTTCATCCAGCACTGGCTCGGGTTCTTTTTCTGCTGCTACGCCCAACCAGTCGCCACCTCCGTCGCCTGAGAAGGAAAGAACAGTGGAGAAGAGCTTTGAGGCGACGTCTACCACAACTCCGTCCCGCAAAGACCAAGTATGGGGCGATATCATCGGCCACCCGCAGCACCAACTGGTCCAGACGACAGACTACCGCGAGACACGCAACTCGTTCGGCGTGATGGTTCGGAAGCACCGCCAGAGGTCCTGTAAGGTGTGCTCTGTTTTGCGTGGCGACCGCAAACGCGCCTTCGAGACGTCCTACTACTGCATTGAGTGCACAGAGCGACACAAGGGTGCCATGGTCTACCTCTGCGATAAGGCGCGACCGCACGGCCCGGAAGAGTACCGCAACGCCACGTGCAGCCAGATCTGGCACGTCATGTGGAACAACGGTGCGGACATCCCTCGTGGTGGCGTCTCGTCCATTCGGATGCGCAAGAAGATCAAGACTGGTAACGCCGAAACAGAAGAAGCGAGATCGTCCACCTCAACTCCAGTATTGGTGACGCCCTCGCGGACAATTAGACACTGAGGTCTGTTACGCCCTGGTTCTCGTGGTAATGCACGGACAAGCCCTCTTGCTTCCCGGCCTGGAGAAGCATCATGGAGGCTTGGACGTGGTGACGACTACTAGCAAGGCTGTAGGCGCTTTCTCCCTTCTACACAGGAGCAGATCATAGCTGGATGCAGTTAGTCAACGTGTTAGACAGCGTGATGTGCATACTCAACAAGTGCTTGTGTACGTGCCTTATTAAGGACTTGCAGGTTGGCTCCATGATGAAGCAGCAGCTGGATTACATTGTGGTGACCGCCCTGCGCTGCTTTGTGAAGCGGTGTGTTACCATCTTGGGCTGTAGCGTTGATGTCTACTGCTTCGGCCATGAGAAGTTTACAAAAGTTGTGTCGACCGAGAAGCGCCGCGTGGTGCAGAGCGGTGCATCCAGTCTGTAGTGACATTCCAGCAGACAACAATGAGCTCTCGATGGTACTCCGCACCCAACGCACGAAGAAGCAGCGGATCAAGCACAGAGGTGCAGAAGCTCCTTGGGGTAGACTGAGCCTACTTTGTCAGTAGCTGCCGGATCAGCGCCCTTCTCGGAGAGTAGCTGAAGTGCGCGGGTGTAGTCCCCGTTCAGTACGCTCACGTGCAATGGCGTAGTCGGTGGTGGGAGCGAAGCATCGCGCTGCTCGTCGTAGTGGCGTTTGAAGGCAGCACTGAGCTTGAGAGACGAAGGTGTGGACATTGGTTTGGCAGAAGCGATGGCTGCAGTTCATGCACACGGGTATGGTGCACTTTCAAGGACTGTATCCGTTACGAGCGACTGCTGGACCCTCACGGGCGCACATTGTCGCCAACTGTCGCTCGTGCTGCCTCAAAACTTCCTGCAGAACTACAACTCAGTAGTTGAACAACCGACTACGCGTTGAAGACCACCGTCTGGATGGAAGTGGGGGCGATAGTGACCTGCAGGAGCTTGCCGCTGGGTGTCATGATTTTCACGGGGATCTCGTCATCCTCCTTGTTGAAGAGGATGGCGACGTATTGGCCCTCAGGCGTGAGGAAGGCCGTCCAGTCCACGTCACTGAGCGTTGACTCGCTGCTGCTGGAAGCCTCGAAGCTCAGACGTACGGAACCCGGCGTGAGGAACTTCGAAAAGTGACCCAGCACAAAGTACATGGGCTGTTTGTAGAACTCGTTGCCATTGGTGGCATCCACGAGGATCGGTGCGTCCACATAGTTCTCAGCCCAGTTTGGACCGCCGTCAGTGTCCAACATGATGTTCCAGTCCGTCCAGCCCGACGCGTAGCTGGTGAGATCGTTGATGATGTCCTTGGCGTAGTTGTGGCCACGCCACCAGCCAACGTTAAAGTCGTCCAGCTTCACTCCAGCTCCCGTGCTCGTGAGGAACCACGCAGGCAGATAGCCTTCGCACGCCTCGGTGCCGAGGATGAAGACGTCAGGATACGCTTCGTGGAAGGTTTCAAGATCGTCAAAGTTACCGCCTACGTCCAGTGGGAAGTCGTAGTTCGAATACCAGTGGATCCCAACGCCGTCCACGTATTGAAGTGCCTCCTCGTCCTCGAAGCTTGCGAGCCAGCTCAGCAGGTTGTTCTTGTTGTCATCCATGACGATGAGCTTCAGGTCCGGGTGGTCGCTGGCCAGACGAGGACCCAGATCCTTCTTCACAAAATCGCGCTCCTGCTCCGTCGTCATGCGCAGACTTTGCCACTCGTTCAAGCTCAGCAGCGGCTCGGCTGGCTCGTTCTGCACCGTCATAGCCCAGAACGACACGCCTTCGGCCTCGTACGCCGTGAGGAACTTGGAGTAGTAGAGTGCCAGCGCCTCCCAGTACGTCTCACCCGGGTCACCCTTCATGTGGCAGTTGAGCGTCGAGTTCTCTTCCGTCATCCATATCGGCGGCGCCCAGGACGACGCGAAGAGGGAGAGATCGCGATCCGTCAGAGCCAGCACACGCAGAATCAACTCCAGCTTGTGCGAAGTCTTGTCCACGGCAATGGAGAAGTCGTTCATCTCCAGGTCATCCACTGTGTCGTCGTAAGAATAAATGCTCGTGGAGAAGTCGGTGGACGCGATTGGGATCCGACCTGTGGTGTACTGGAGCCCGTCAGTGGAGTAATAGGCGTCTAGGATGGCGCTCTGCAGCGCCGAATCCATGCTATAGAGGTTGATGGCCGCCGCGTCCGTCAAGGCACCACCGAAACCAATAATGGTCTGGTACGTGGTGGTGGCGTCAATGATGAGGTCGGCGTCGCTGGTATCGCCCTCAAAGAACGCGGCCGTCTCGTAGCTCCAGCGCTCGCCGTCGCGGGTCGAGCGGTACACGCCCGCTTCATCAGCTGAGAGGTCGAGGTAGTCGTTTGGGAAACCCTCGCACGGCACGGTGCTGTTGCACACGCACACGCCCTCGAGGAAACTCTCGAAGCGCATGGACCACGTGTTGCAGGTGATGGCGTACGAGGACGGCACGGCCAGCAGGAGCATGGGTGCGAGGAGCCTCGACGGGTGCGACCCGGAGAAAGAGCTCTTCATTGCAGACTGCACGTGGACGGGTATCCAGAGTTCTCGCGGTCCTGAGACCAGTGGCGCCGATTCACAACTGACAGGCAAGGGAAGAACGAGAATTGGTCATGAGGAAGCAGGATGTTTAGTATAACCACCGGAGCTGTGCCGCATTTTGACCTCGCAGCAGATCAAAGGACGAATCAATTGAAGATGGGGGTCTGCAGAGAGCTTCTGATAACGATGGAGATGGGCACATGCACTCTGGGACGCCACTTCACTTTGGCGTCTAACCCTGGCAGCGGGAACGACTTCGCCGCCTTAAAAGAGGAGCGCTGAAGCTCCAGCGCCTCGAACTCCTGCTGGCTGGCGGAACCTGACATCTCGAAGCGAACTTCTTCGCCCGACGCCAGCTGTGCTACCATCGTTACGGCTGGATAGACAATAAGCAGAGGAGCGCGTGTTAGTCCACGCAGGAATTGCATTGCAACACATGGCGGGGTACAGCAGACATGCACGCACTTTCGTGGAGGAATTCTTCGGGGGATTCGACGGACCCGATGTCGTCGCTCTTGGCCGGCTCCAGTGCGCGCTCATCCAGCGGGACGTAGGTGCTGACGGCCTCAATGAGATCCGGGTAGCGTTCGTTGAAGTGGTTGTAGAACGCGTCGTCCGTCTGCAGGGCTGCGGCGGTCTGCGCCCCGTCGAGCATCGGGTCGTCGTTCACCCCAAATCGTCTCCTGAATCTCGAGGCGCGAGGCGCCACCAAGGCAAGCAAGGCACGGCCAAAAGTCCTTTGCGCAGACGCGTTCGGGGGCATTGGACGCCCAGCGCAAAGGAACCTCCTGCAGTAAGCTCAGAGGAAGGTCCATTTGGTTTGACGCTGCCAGCGGCGTAGTCGCGAAGTCGAGTGAGTGCTCTTTTTCGCCTCGACCTGACAACGTTAGCTCCTGCTCGTCAGCACCGAGTCCCAAAATGGTGGCGGGCGTACGTACGCCTTTGACCGACTTGAGCGGATGGAGAAGCGCTCATGTCTATAGACGCGCAGCAAAAGCGAGGTGGCGAGGTGCGTTATTTAATGCATAGAGATGCACACCACAGCAGCGGCAATGGCGAAGGAGGACAGCCGCATCTTGACGGGCAGCAGTAACCCGCAGGGGAAACTCTCGTCGTCGCTTGTCCTGTATGCAATAGGAAATAACTACCAGGACTTCTCACACAGAGGTTCACGCTGATAAAATGGCAACGTACAATGGCGAAGGACTGCCGTGCCTAGGGAGGCAGTAGCAAGTCGCTAGAAGTCAATATGTTCCGCCACGTAGACCCAGCCTCCAACGAAACCCCTCCAAACTTCTTTTGTTGAAGTGAACTGTCGTGACTGGCCAAA
>JAADYK010000585.1:0-16985 GCA_023338225.1 Halophytophthora batemanensis
CTGCAAAATGCGCGAAGGCGCCACCAAGTTGCCGCGAGCAACTCAGCCTGCCGGAAATTGGCTGCGCTCACGAGGTGTGGTAATTCCTCGCGGCTCCACGTCCAAGCACCGCTCCGAACTTCACCACTCCGCGGGACGATGCGTCTTGCTGTCGCTGGTGCAATCGATCTGTCTCCAATGGGCGTGACCACAAATTGGCAACCCAGCATCCGAACGGCTGCCCGAGCTTCCGACGAGAATTCGGCTGGATGAAGAAGTGCAACTTACCTGTCTGGACCCGTTTCTGTTGAATCGACCCAGTGCTTCATGTAGCAATCATCATTCCCCGCAATACCGAGCGTGGACGCATTGTGTGCGAGTAAGCTCACGCACAACTAGCAACCGCGGAGTAGCCAGACTTTCGTTCCTTAGGTAGATGTTGCGTGCGACGTTCATGTTTAGGTCGAGTGCTAGGCTGCAGTACGAGCACAAGAAAAACTTATGGCTGGTACTACTGCGGTTGGTTTTCCCGCAGCACGAGCATGTCTTCATTGTGCAGTGCTCTTCCCACTGGAACCACGACCTGCCCTTGATCCGCCTAGAGCGAGCGGAGTACAGTCTTGAGCAGCCGGATCCAGAAGGGGCCTGGTCAGATGTGTGACGTGTGTGGCTGATCAGGCTTGAGATGGCTTCGTAGCCCTCTCGACTGCGTCGTTAGTGTCGTTGTGATCCGTTCGAGTGCCGTTTCACCGGTCTGTAGACATGCCTGCTACGCGTCCACTTTTACACCAGGTTTGTGTTGGTGTACCACACACTCGCGAGCTTGAATTGGCGTATTGTAGCGTGCGTGGCATGGCACCGAGTGGCCTAACGCGCCGGCTGGAGCAAGCAAGTAGCAAAAGGCAAAAGGCAACAGACAACAGACAACAGACACGCCATGGCATAGCAGTAGCAAAGCGAGCTGCTCGCTTGCTTCTTGCGCGTTGCTGCGCCGTTCGGGGCCGAGTACGGCCAGCACACAGATACACGCACACGTAACATTCAAGCGGCACTTGCGGCTGCAGCCAACCACTGCACCGTGCAGTCTCCACACCATGCGAAGCGACCACAAGATGGGTTCGCAGCGACCGATGCCGCTGGGGTAGAGCAGAGAGGTCTATCGCCATTGTCAACCCACCCTACGAACCTCGCTCCAGCCACAAAGACTTGCGCCCTATTTTGGCCAATCGCGAGCGAGGGAAGCGCCTCGATACCTCGAGCCTCATCAATTCATCCGCATCACGTCGCTCGAACATGGGGAAGCAGGGCCGCGGACGGCGGCTGACGGACCGCGAGCGCCTGGAGATCGTCGAGATCGCGCGGCGCAACCCGCGCGTGACGCACGTGGAGCTGGCCGCCAGCTACCATGTGAATGAGTCTACCATCCGCAAGTGGCGGCGCGAGGACAACGCGTCGCGTATCCGGGCGCGCCACGACTCAGGCGGCCGCGACAACCTGCGCCGCGGCCAGACGGCGCGCAGCGAGCACTTTGACGCGCAGCTCTTCGCCTGGATCTGCGCGGAGCGCGCGCGCGGCGTGCAGCTGCCGCCCATCAAGATCCGTGAGAAGGCGCGCGCGCTGGCGGCTTCCTACGGCCAGATGGAGGGTTTCAAGGCGTCTTCCGGCTGGTACTACCGCTACTGTCGGCGGTTCGACTTGCCATGCCCCTCAACTCCAGCGCTGCAAAGCGAGAAGGTAGAGCACAGCGACGAACGGAGCAGTAGTAGCACTGAAGGGACCACCACCAAGATGGAGGAGGAGCTACTGCTGGACTTGGAGGCAGCTGTTGACGCCGTTTGCAACGAAAACCGCGCCAGCAGCACACTTAGCGATACTACTACGGCCGAGCAACCTAAGATCGAGCCCTGCTGTGCGACTACGCTGTTGGACTCTACGCACGCGAGCGTCAGCGAAACACCGCAGCTGGGCACGGCGTTCGCGAACGCACCCACACTGCAGGTCCCGCAAGCGAGCACGGTGTCGCGCCAGAAGGCGATCGCGCACTTCTTGCACCACCACACGGACCTATTGAGCCGCGAATGCCGTCTGCATTTCATCCAGCACCTAGCCGACGCGCCCGAGGAGATGGCGGCCTTCGCGCTCATGGATAACGCCGCACGCGTGTCCTACACCAAGCGCTTCGCGGCCAAGCACCGAGTGGGGACAGAGTGGTGTGAGAAAGTGAAGCTGTAACTGTAGCGCTCAAGGTCACTTCAATTCGGCAGGCTTGCATATAAATCTAGTAGATATCTGGGCTTTACCATGCGATTGGTCGATGGGTTGTATTGCATTGGTAGAATTTGGCAGCTCAATTTTCTGGGAGGGTCGATGGAAGACGACGACGAAGAAGACCTGCGTGTGGAGGCGGTGGTGGTGGACTCGTACATGGGTGCGCCGCTGCCTGCCGACGCGCTGCAGCAGCTACCCAGTTCGCCGTGCTATCTGAAGGCACGCGAGGTGCCCGTGGTACGGATCTTCGGCGCCACGCCCGCCGGTCAGAAGACGTTGGTGCACGTCCACGGGGTACGGCTCGGCTCTGCTGGTCTCACAGCGCGCACTGCACTCGATTCCAATAGTGACGCGCATCTGCAGAGCTCTTACTGTACAACACGGCGCTGCGCTCGTGCTGCTATGGCCGTCAGATCTTCCCGTATTTCTACTTTCGTGCTGAAGATGACCCAGAGTTCGAGGACGCCGAGCGTCTACGACAGCTACTGCCATGCATTGCGAAGGATATTGAGACTGCGAGCGCTTCCAAACAGCAGAAGGCAGGAGTCAATGGCAATACGCGTCAGGCGCGACCAAATCGTAGCAGGACTGTTGCGAAGGTGCGTTGCTGCGTCGTTTTCCATTGGATCCGACGACATCAGCGCAACTGACGGTTCTGCTTGTTGGGCAGCTGCTCATCGTGCAAGGCACACCGTTCTACGGCTACCACCCGCAAGCGAAGCTGTTCGTGCAGGTGTTTTTGTACAATCCGCGTGCGGTGGCGTCGGTGGTGCAACTACTCGAGAGCGGAGCCATCGCTGAGAGGAAGTTCCAGTCCTACGAGGCGCACGTGCCGTTCCTCCTCCAGGTGAGTCCACAAAGCGACACTGTGTGAAGCAACAAAAGTCGTTAACGTATCGATGTACCATACTGGGCGTGCAGATGTTTGCCGATTACAATATCGAAGGCATGAACAGCGTGGTGCTCAGCAACGTGAAGGTACGGATGAGACTGCAGAATCCCCACCACGCCAAAAGCGAATGCGTATGGGAAACTAATGATGCACTGCTTCGTGTGGGACCCATGCTTCTTGCAACCAGTTCCGCTTCCCAGTACCAACGTCTCAAGAACACTTGACAGAGTCGCAGGAGCCAGGCGACAGCCGCGTCTTTCTTCTCTCGAACGTCCCGGAGAACCGCATCAATGGACTCGAGAAGTCCGCTTCACCCGTGACAGGGCGCTGTAGTCCAGTTCACGAGGCGCGAGAGCACTGGTTCGATCGGCAGTCGAGCTGCGCACTTGAAGTGGATGTCGCTGCAGACTGCATTCTTAACCCCAAACAGTTCATAGCCCAACAGAAGGCCATGGAGGGCACGGGAGAGCTTCGAAACGTGCCGTCTTTGGCGGCCATTTGGGAGGTAGTGTGACTTCTCTTGGTGAATTGTGCATCTCATCGGTGGCTAAGTTGGAGTTCCACTTCTGATTTTGTCGGCTTTGGCTTGTGGGTATGACAGGAAGAGCGTCTTCGACGCATTCAGAACGGCGAAAAGGGAACACCGGAGCTGTCGTTGAGTTTACAGCGAGCATTCGGTTCTCGTGCTGGTTGGGAAGCGATTCCTTCGCCAGCGCACTCGGCGTCGTCACTGCTGTCGCAGTCGTTCTTCCAGAAGAAGATGCAAGACTCTGTGGACGCGGTGCTCGATGAGATGGAGAAGCAGGTGCGAGAGCGACGAGCAAGCGGTGATCACGTGGGAATCTCCGATTCGCCAGCTGTGGGCGATGTGGTGCCCTGCAGCCACTCGATTTCGACGGAGAGCGCTTTTTCGTACAGTCAAGTGGACACTGAGGGAAGTAAGGTAAACCCGCGAAGTGGTCTTCGATTTGAGTTGAAGTCGATTTGTGCTGCGGTTCTGAACTCCTGCTTTGGTTGTGGCAGGAGACGAACGAAGAGGATGCCGATATTATCAACATATTGCTGGAGATGCAGCGAGAAAGCGAGTCGGAGCAACCCCAACAGCTTGATAATTGGGGGGTCGAGGGTGATGGGGAGGTAGGCCCCGATGAAGATCGCAACGGCGAAAATGGTGATGATCATTGGTTTGACCGACAAGATGAGGTCAGCGATATCCTGGCCTCGCAGCAACTTTCTGAAGGCGGGGTCAAAGATGGAGCAGCCACGTCTTCGAAAGAGACGAGCTGGTGGGAAGTTGCCGAGAGCGAGTCCAGTCCGGTTGCCAATCCCCTGAGCGAGCTTGGCAGCCCGCGCATCTTGCATTATACGCCACGCAAGCACTCCCGAAAGGTTCGGTGTGCTGCTCTGCTTCACTCTCTGCGTTTGGCGGAAGTTCTAACATGTGCTGTCAAAGTCGTCTGTGAAAACTGTCAAGCCAAGTGTTCGTGCTCCCAAGAGTCCGGAGGATGTGCCACTGGTTGGTGATATTGAAGATATCCTTCCGCCGCGGCCGAAGGCTCAGACCCTCCCACCTTCAAGCCTGGAAGAAGAAGCGATCTCAGTTGACCGCGCGCGGTTATCATTGACGCCGCATCCTCTGCCACTGCAAGTAACAAGTCCCCGGGAACCGCTCTCTCTATTGCCAGGCAATAATCGGGTTTGGATCTTTAGTCCGAAGCCGCCCAGTCTTCAGGAGCTTCTTTCTTCGTCGCACGACCTCGGTGTGAACCCGATGCAGGTTCGTTTGAAAGGGTAATGCATACTTGATTATCTTCAAGGGCAGCTCTGATCCGTGAGTGTGCACCGTTGCGTACATGCCTTTGCAGTACCAGCCAGCTTTCTACAGCGACAAAGCCGACATTCCTGAGAAGGCCCTCGTGTTTGGAGGCAAGAAGTTTGACTTCACGGCTCATAACCACGACAATCTCCCGGTTTTTGACACAAGACCGATCCGTGAGATATTGGAGGACGTTGACGATAGTACCCAACGGTCCTGGTGCAAACTCTCCCATATCAAGTGTGGTGCTCGTGGAGGAGGTGGTGAAAAGGTACCTATCTTGACATCGGCCTCGGTGTTGTTCTTCTCAAAGCTTGGGTCTGACACGTATGAACAATTGCTTGGGTTGTGGACAGATCCGACGAATTCGAATGCCGGCGCGACTGCCACCGGATGCTTCTGCGGTCGAGTCTTGGCTCTCACGTAGAGCTGAGAGCATTACCAATTTGAAAAAGGTAAGCAGGCCGAATTGGGTTTCACCTTGCCGGGTTGCCTTCTGCTCTTTCTCCCATGACACTAACGTATACCAAATTTGCGGTGGGTGTGACTTTAGCAGCAGCGCAAACGACTTCGACCACTGACCAACTCGATGACATCGTCGCTGAGCAAAATTCGGCCATCCACCAGTGTGTCAAACGTTACAGTTCTTTCCATCGAGGCTTTTGCTGCATCTCGAGGCACGGTGCAGCCCAACCCTTTACACGATCCAGTGAACGCGATATGCTACACAGTTAAGGCCCAAGAAGGGCCCACCGAAGCGAAAACGACCAAGCGAGGCTTCATTATTTGGATGGCGGATGAGATGGCAGCAATAGCTCCTGAAAGCGTCGGGCTGTGTGTGGATAGCAGCGATATATCAGTCAGCGTTGCCTCGGATGAACGTGATCTCTTTCGAGAGCTGGAGGAGGTCGTTCGACAGTGGGATCCGGACTTCTTGATCGGCTTCGAGGTCCAAAAGGCGTCAATCGGGTATCTCGTGGACCGCGCAACGCAACTAAACGTAAGGACCGGCAGAAACCGACATACGAAGGTGTCCACTTCAGGTCTGACCACTTTGCTGTATTGTTGTGATCTGTGGCGATGCAGATCAACCTCATCCAGTCACTTTCTCGGCTCCCATCAACACGTATCGACCCGAGAAATATCGTCCCGGGGCCTGAGCAAAGCGGTCAAACCCTCAAGACCTCTATCGGAACGACGTGGGGTGTCAACAAAGCTGCCGGGCTCTGGATTCACGGCCGATACATCTTGAACCTATGGCGGATGGCACGCTCAGAGGTGATGGCAGTCTTCTACACGAAATCTGCCTTTGAGTTCGAGACGTAGAGGCTGATGCTGACCCACTAACTGTCACGTTGTGTGTGCACCAGCTCAAACTGTCGCGCTACGCGTTCGAAGATGTCGTGTACAGCGTGCTGAAGCGAACGTATCCGGTATATTCGTCGGAGCAGCTGTCATCCTGGTTTAACCGTGGCGGTCAGATGCGCTGGAAGGTCATCCGGTACTTTCTCGATCGCTCCGCTCTCAATCTCCAGATCATCTCCAAGATGCAGCTAGTCACACGGACGAGGTGGGGACTTGCTCTGCGTTGTGCTACGTACCCCATTACCTCTGAACCTGTCTTGTTGACCTAGTGGCACTCTGGTGTGGGCGGTTATGCAGTGAAATGGCTCGGCTCTTCGGCATCGACTTCTATTCGGTGCTTTCCCGCGGCTCACAGTATCGGGTGGAAGCTGTCATGCTGCGTGTGACCAAAAGGAAGAACCTTTTGCTGGTGACTCCGAGCAGGAATCAGGTGGCTGGGCAAGCTCCCATGGAGTGTATTCCGCTGGTAATGGAGCCACACTCCAGTTTCTACCCGGACCCGGTGGTGGTTCTCGACTTTCAGGTGCAGGCTTCTAGGTTCTTGCGTTCATAGCACACCTGAGATCCACTGACGACTCCCTTTGTGCCTGTTCTGCTCCTTCAGTCGCTCTACCCTTCGCTCATCATCGGGTATAACCTTTGCTACTCGACACTGCTGGGAAGGCTGAAGGACGGTTTGAACCCTGAGTTGGAAGCATCGCTCGGCGTTGTCGACTTTTCACCGAGTGCGTCTGGTCTCCTGCAATGTCGAGACAAGGCGACTATCGCTCCAAATGGCACGCTCTTCTGCCCCAAGAGCTACCGCCACGGGGTTCTCCCACTTATTCTGGAGGAGATCCTATCCACGCGAATCATGGTGAAGAAGGCTATGAAAAAGGCGAAAGAGACTGGTCAGGAACGTCTGGAAAAGGTCCTGAACGCGCGACAGCTGGCGCTCAAGATGATTTCGAACGTCACGTATGGCTACACCGCTGCGGGGTTCTCGGGACGGATGCCGTGCGCACAGTTGGCGGATGCAATCGTCCAGGTAAGTCGCCGTTTGCCACCTCGAAATCCATCGCAAGCCTCTGCCTGAATGGGCTGTCTAGTGCTTACTCCTTTGCTGACGGTTTGCTTTGGTCTGAAGTCGGGTCGATGCACGCTGGAAGCCACGGTTCGAATGGTAGAAGGACGCTCAGATTGGAACGCCAAGGTCGTGTACGGCGACACCGACAGCGTCTTTGTGCTGCTCAAAGGGAGGTCAAAAGCTGAAGCGTTTCGCATCGGACAAGAGATCGCCGACGCGGTCACCGCCGCCAATCCCAAGTATGAACGCGTCCTAATTGTCGATGTATCGGAGCAGGCGATGACCTCATCTTTGCTGTGACTTGCACTGCTTTTGATGACGCTAGGCCTGTGACGCTCAAGCTGGAGAAGGTCTACATGGGCTGTATTCTCGTGTCCAAGAAGCGCTACGTCGGGTACAAATACGAGTCCCCGACGCAGGAGACAGGCGAAGTGGAGTCCAAGGGGCTGGAAACGGTACGCCGCGACTCGTGCGGAGTGGTCCAGAGCGCCATGCAATCGTCGCTCGAGACGCTCTTCACCTCATGTGACCTGTCCAAGGTCAAGCTGGGCTTGGAGAAACAGTGGCTGCGGATCCTCGAAGACCGCGTGCCGCTCTGGGACTTTGTGTTTGCCAAGGAAGTGCGCATGGGCACGTACAGCCACGGGAGGCAAGCTTGGCTCTGCATTGATTTGCTGGCTTGGTCTAAAGGTGAACTCAGCTGACGCACTCTTGAACTCGCTCTCTTGTGTCTTGTGTCTTTGATTGCGCCGCTGACACAGTGCTCCACCCGCTGCGCTTGTGAGTGCCAAGGCCATGGCAAAGGACCCTCGAGCGGAGCCTCGATATGCTGAGCGTGTGGCGTACGTGGTGGTCAACGGTCCTCCCGGAGCGAGACTCATGGATCTCGTGGTGTCACCTCAAGACTTCTTCGACAAACGCATGCGCTACAGCGTCAATTACCACTACTACATCGACAAGCAGGTCACTTGTCCATGTTCACTGCTGTCCTCTGGGCATTTCGCTGTCCATTTCTAACATCATGACACCACTGTGTGCGCTGCGTACTCGTCCAGATCATCCCGAGCTTGGAACGACTTTTCCTGCTCGTCGGCGCCAACATCCGCGCCTGGTACAGCACTTTGCCGCGTACATCTGTCAAAGCGCGTCGCGACGCATATAAACCGGCGTTCCCGACCGCACAGCCGGCAGCACGCGACTCCCGATCCATCGACGCGTTCTACAAGAGCAAGCATTGCCAGTTGTGTGGCACCACCGGTATGGATGTTTTGTGTGAAGGCTGCACGGCTGACCCGCAGCGCAGTCTACTGGCGTTGCATGTCGCGGCTTCACGGCACGAACAAGCCACCATGACGCTACAGCTCGCATGCGCCGCCTGTGGAGACCGCGACGCCTTCACCGCGTGCTGCAACGTGTCCTGCCGGGTGTGGAACCACGCTCGACTGTTGGAAGCCAACAAAGTAGCACTGTAGCAGCGACAAAATACTAGTTTGAAGTGCATGCACTTCATCTAGTACACTGCGAGACGTCCGTGGATGGTGAAAGCCAAGGTCAAACACGAGAAAAGCAAAGTGGAAATAAAGCAGCAGAGCGTCCGCATCTCGGACACTCAGCTTCGTCTTCGGAGTCCCGACCCTCCATCTAGTTCTTCCGGGGCTTCTTGCTCTTCTTGCCCTTCTTGCCCTTCTTGGGCTCCTGCTTTTGCTTCTTGGCAGGCCGCTTGGATTCCTCCTGCTCCTCCTGCTCCTCCTGCTCTTCGTCGCTCGCAGCTTCCTCCACCACTTCAGCCTGCACATCATCGGCCGCCTGCTTACGGTCCTTCTTGGCCTTGACGCGCTGCTTCTTGGTCATGGCAGCCTCCTCAGCCTCCTCCTCGAGTTCATCAGCCGTTTTGGCCTTGTCGTCGCTATCCGTGGGCGTCGTGTTGGCGTACTTCTTGAACTTAGCCACGTAGAAACCGTCCATGTTGTGCACGTGCGGGTAGAAGCGACGCGTGAGCTCCACGGACGGGTGGAAGCGGTGGTGCTGGTAGCGCGTGAAGCCCGGTTTGCCGTGGTCCAGACCCGTGTCCACCAGCTTCACACAGCGCTTCCGCAGCGCGTAGTCCACCACAGACTCGTTCTCGTCCACCATGACGGAGCACGTCGAGTAGAGCACGTAGCCGCCCGTCTTGGACTTAGCGTCCACAGCGTCAATCGCCGCCAGCAGCAGCTCCTTCTGCAAGTGTGCCAGTCGCTGCACGTCCTTCTCGCCCTTCTGCGTCTTGATGGACGGGTCACGCGCGATGACGCCCATACCCGTGCACGGCGCATCCAGCAGCACACGGTCGAAGCCCTTAAAGAGCGACGGTAGCTTGCGACCATCGTAGCATGACACGGACGTGTTCTTGACGCCCAGACGGTGCAGATTGGCCACCGTGGCCTTCAGTCGCTGCTTCTTGAGGTCATTGGCCACCACTGACCCCGTGTTCTTCATGAGCTGCGCAATGTACGTGGTCTTGCCACCAGGAGCGCACGCCATGTCCAGCACGCGCTCATTGAGCTGCGGCGCCATGGCCATAACGGCACAAATACTGGAAGCCGACTGCAGCATGTAGTGACCTGCCAGGTACTCGGGTGTAGCACCAATGGGGACAGGAGAGTCGTAGATCTTGAGTCCCACCTTGGACCACTTGGCCAGCGGATCCAGGTTCACACCGCGCTGGATCAGAGCCTGAGCCAAGTCACGACGACGTGCCTTCAGCGTGTTGGTACGGATAACCAGCGGGCGCGGCTGTTCGTTGGCCTCCACGAACTCAAGACACTCGGCGGGTGAGAACATCTGCAGGAACATGTCGATAAGCTCGCGGTTGTAGCCAAAGTAGCCCGACAGGTCCGACGCCAGCGTCTCCATGTAGTCCACACGGGAGCGACCCGGCTCGCGGCGTGTCTTGAAGTGCGCTAGCACCTCCACCACGTCCTTGATACGCTGGTACACTTCGGCCGGGTCCGTCATGTCCTCGCCTTCCTCGCCATCGGCGCCTTCCGCCAGCTCCTGCTCCGTCGGTAGGTGGTACGGCTCGTTGTTGGCGATATTGAGCCGCATCTCCTCATCAGCTTCCTCCGCCTGGCGCGCCTCCTCCTCGTCCAGCAGCCGTGCCTTGCGCTCAATGTCCAGCTCCTGCTCGTTGTCCTCATCGCTCTCGGCCTCGTCGCTCTCGGCCTCGTCGCCACCGCTCGACTTGAGCTTCAGCCAGCTCTTGTTGGCGTCCGAGAAGCCATCATCGGCCTCTTCCTCGGCGTCGCTCTCCCCCTCCGCTTCATCAGCGTCCTCTTCGTCCGAGTCAAAGAGCTGCGCCTTGCTGGCGCCGCTGCGCTGCTCCTGCTTGGCCGCCTCCTTGGCGTACTTGGACGGCTTGGCCGCGGGCGTGGCGGCCGCCGGAGCCGACGAGCTGAGCTTGCGCTTGGACGGACGCGGCATGCTGGCTGACTGGCTGACTGGCTGACTGGCTTGCTGGCGGGCCTGGAGGGCGTCGAGGAGCTACAGACGCACAGACAAACGTGTGCGATGCGCGAGCGATTGTGTCGCTTCACTGACCAAAGGAATGCGCTGGCCGACGAGGCCGCCACTTGACTGGTGCGGAGGCTGGTCAAAGGTGTCTAAGTTTAGAGAACCCTTTTGTCTAGATATCGAGACAGCGTAGCCGGAGTGATGGCGTTCGTATCGCAGGCCGCACTGCACAGCCAATGAGAGCCGCGAGTTGGGCGAGCACTGAGTGGCTTTCGCGAATGAGAGCTGCGAAGCGGGGTTGAGCACCTGGCTGAGATATCTGACGTGTAACTGACACGCAGTGCTGGCGTAACGCAAGCGGACAGAAATTGAAGTAGTCCAAAGCGGAGAAGTAACGCGTAAGTACACCCGCCTTTCTCGTCTCGAAACGACGCGAGCAGACGCGACTTCAACGGACCAAAGCAAGGTGAAGGAAGCTGCAGGAAGCTAGCCAGCAGGCGGCGATGGAGACGGCTAGCCCAGCTCCGGCAGGCGCGGCCGCAGGGTTTGCAGCCAGTGGAGGCGGCGGTGAGGGCGGCTCGGCTCCCTCGCGGTACGACGCGCTGCTGCGGCAGATCGTGCAGCTCAACACGGACCTGCAGAAGACGGCGGCGCTGAGCCAGACGTTGCAGCGCGAGCGCGATGATGCGCAGCAGAGCAACGCCAAGGTTTGTCGGTCCTTCCGGGGCAAGTGTGGCTGCGCGGATGGGAAAGCTCACGGAGCGGTCACTGTTGGTCACTCGCCTATGTGTGTGGTCGTACAGCTGAAGGGCGAGGCCAAGCGGCTGCAGGAGCGCTGCGATAAGATGCAGCAAGTGCTGATGCAGGAAACGGAGCAGAAGGTTTGTGCATCGTCGGGCCATTGCCGTGCTTGCATTGTTCTGTATGGACGGATCGGTTTGAGATGAATTGTGCACTCGTTGACGGCGCACGCCTGCTCGCTCTTCCTTCCCCCTGTACTCTGCAACACCAGATCGAGGCAGACCGAAAGCACGAAGAGCTCATTAGCAAGTGGAAGAAGCAGTTGGAGGTGAAGGCACGCGCTTTCGAGTCTTTGCAAAAGAAGTTCGCCCCGCCGCGCGACCTGGAGCAGCTGCGCATCAAGATCCAGGAGGAGACGGAAGGTCCCTACCAGCAGCGCATCGAGGGTCTCCAGGATGAGCTTGAACGCCAGCGCCAGCAGACCTTTGACCTCCGCCGCGAGTACGAAGTGCTCAAGACCGAGTACGAGCAGTTCTCGGTAGATCAGGTAGGCTACTGGCATCACCATCAATGTGTTCAACGACTCAGTTGAGTACTGCCACCATTCCTGCTCTGCTGATCTGCTTCTACTGGTGCTGGAGAGCAGGGAAACGAGATGGAGTGCATGCACGAGACGTACGAGGTGACACTGGCCGATCTACGACAGAAGTTACAACTTGCTGAAGAGCGCGTGACCAGCTCCCAGAACGCCGAAGTGATCCGGAGCCTGGAGAAACAGCGCGACGCCTCAGTGATCGAGATCAAGGCGTTGCAGGACGAAGTTCGAGTAGGACCCTGTGGCAAGATACAGCCAGCTTCAGGTCTGCAAGGAGTCGTCAACTAACTCGTGCTCTTGCTGCTACTACTGTCAATGCACCTTCTGCAGGACGTTCGGGAGGAACTCGTGCGAGTCACAAACGAGAGCGAGAATGCCAATAGCGCGCACGAGCTGCGTCTGGCTGATGCGGCTACGAGGAGTGCCACGCTCGAGCTGGATCTCAAGGCTTGCAATCGGACTCTGGCTCGGACCAAGAGCGAGTGTGACACGTTTCGCTCCAAATGGGATCACGCGCAGAGCAAGCTGCTGGAGGTGACCACGGAGAGCGAAAGTCTGCGGGAGCAGCTCAAGCAGAAGGAGGCACTGGTGCTCAGCAGCCACAACACGCTCGCCAACAAGTGCGTCACGCTGGTGCTTTGCGGTTTGCTTTGCTCTGTTGCTGAGTTGGGGCCTTTGCTAAAGACTTTTCGGCATATGTTTGAATGATCGGGTAGGCTTCGGGACGAGCGAGCAGCGTGGGAACGCGAACAGACCAGATTGAAGGTCTGCTTGTGGTGCTTTTGTGTATCCGTGTGAAGTTTCTTCTTCCTGATTGGCGCTGTTGCTGCTGGTTATACTCTAGGATCGCGTGAATGAGCTACTACTGAAGCTACAGGCAGCAGAAGCAGCCGCGCAGAAGAGTTCGCTCTCGGCGTCACAGCTTCAAGACAGCGAAAGTAGTAGTGCCGAGAACGCGATGCTGCTCAAAGCGCGAGAAGAAGAGGTCGAGAAGTACCGGGCGCTTGCTGCAGGCGCAGAGAAGAAGGTGGGTGTCCTCGTTCCCTTCCGTCCCTTGGGTGGTAAACAGATCGAACGGAAAACTTGACTGCTTGGTTGTCATGGTGTCTTTGAACAGATCGCCGAGAAAGAGGAAGAACTTCGTCGGTGCCAGCACGAGGCCGAGGAGGCTATCCACAAGCTCCAAATGGACAAGGAGAGCGTCCAGAAGGCGGTGCAGGCACTTGAGACAGAGAAGGAGGCTCTTCTGGCCAAACAGGCGTCCTCACAAGAGCTTGTAAGTTCCTCCGCCTCCCTCTGCTCTCTGCTCGTGCTTGTTCCTTGTCGAGTACAAGTTCGACGCCTTTCAAGGCTCTCAGAATGCAGCCAACTACCCGAGTGCACGAGTGACTGATTTCCATTGCTTGCCTTTGGATGCTGCAGGTGTCCAGGATGAAGTCGGAGTGCATGGCGCTGCGCCCCAAGCTGAAGGAAGTGGAGAATGACTATCGCACGCTCCAAGCCAAGCACCGGTGCGCTCTGCGACTCGAACACAAGTCAGAAGCGACCCCAGCAAGTCACTTACTTTGTAGTTCTCGTGTGTGCTGGCTTTCCATCTCATGCCGTGTTCATGCGAGCAGAGAATTGGTGCAATACCAAGAAGATGTGCAGCTCGAAAAAGAGCAACTCGAAGGCAAGGTACTTGCATCTAGTGCGCTTCTCTCCTCACAGCAACTGCAGTACATGTATCGCTACACTGCCTGAAGTTCGTTGTTATGTTCATTGACTTTTCTAGCTCAAGTACATGGAGCAAGACTACTCCGTACTGTCGGAGAACCTCGAGAAGGAGAAGGAGAACCACGCGACCACGGCACGAGACCTCCATGTACGGGAGCATGGACAGTTAGCACACTTTCATTGGCGTTCTTAGCAACAAAACTCATCTATAACTCGTGATCTTGGACTTGCAAGAGAGCCTGCTCAAAGCTCGAGAGCGACTTCCGCGCCCAGAAAGCGGCCCTCAAGCAGGAGAACCGAATGGCGCTATCCAAAGCGCTACGAGAGCTCGGCAAGACGCAGAAGGTGGGTCATATCCACGGGTTGTGTGGCGATTTCCCCTGCTTTGGGGGCTCATGTGCTGCTCTTTATGTTCGTCCCCCATCTACAGAAGCGCGACGCGTACAAGCGTAAGTGCGTGGAGATCCACGAGAGCTACAAGAAGCTGGTGGACGAGACGAACCGTCGTGAGACCAAGTTGCTTCGTAGCAACCAGGAACACGCCGTCGAGTTGCAGCAGCTCTTAGCTCAGCTCTCCGAGGCTGAGAGCGATAAGACGGCGCTCATGCAGCGGCAGATGGAGCTGGGCTTCCCTCCGTCAATCGCTGGAAGCGCCAAGAAGGTGACAGCGACGCACTAAGGGCTTGAGAACCGCAGCGAACTTGATCACTGACTAGCATCGCTGTGTGCACATATGAATGCTCCAGACGACACTCCGAAGACCTGAAGAGACGGTAGAGAACTGAACTAGCACGGTGACGTGGACTAGAGACAGCAAATGGCGATAGCAGCAACAGGCAAGCCAAGACGCAACGTGTGCATGTATAAATATGGTATAGTTCACTGAGGACGAGCGTGAATGCAAGCAATGCACCTGAAGCCAGAAGCCTGGAAGCTTGAACGCTTGGCAGCTTGGAAGTCTCAAGTCTGAAGCGACTTAGAGATGGCTCGAGGTGTTGGGGTGGACCGGTGGCTGCCAGGGCTTTTGCGCGCGGCGCTGGTTCCAGTTCAGGTTCGTGATCATGGACTCGAACCAGTCCTGGTTTTCGTTCACGCGGCAGATGGACGGCAGCGGGAAGGACGACACGCGCACCACAATGGCGTCGCCGCGATCCAGTCGCTGGCGGTTCTTGCCGTCGAACGACACGTAGCACGAGGAGGCACGGCTTGTGAGAGGGAACTCGATCTGCAGCGTGGCGCTGTCGTGGAAGAGCAGCGGTCGGAAGCTCAGCGTGTGCGGACAGATGGGCGTGAAGAGCATGGAAGGCACAGACGGGTGTGTCATGGAGCCACCAGCCGAGAGCGAGTAGGCCGTAGAGCCCGTAGGCGTGGCGATGATGATGCCGTCAGCTGCAATCTTGGTGATCTCCAGACCGTCACAGAAGCAGTTGAGCTCCACGAGCGCCGCAGACGGCCCGCGATCGATCACAATCTCATTCAAGGCATGCAGTTGGCCCGGGATCTCGCGCTCTTTACCATTGCGAAGGATGGAGCACACGAGTCTGGAGCGCAACGACATGTAAAAGCCGCCGTCCACGACGTTCGTGAGGTGCTCCACGGCACTCTCCGAGTCGAAAGGTGTGAGGAAGCCCAGCGAGCCCATAGCGAAGGACACAACTGGCGGCACGCTCTTACTGAAGAGCGACGAGACCCAGAGCACCGTGCCATCTCCGCCTAGAGAGACCACAAAGTCAATCTGCTTCTGTGTTTCCTCCCATTGCTCCGGCTTGGTCCACGTCTTGGTGTGCGGCAGTGCCAGCTCCGAGTGCACAGGTGGCTCCAGGAACACATCCAGCCGCTTCTCCTTATGCAGCCAGGCCGAGAGACGCACCAGCATGTCCGTGATCTCTGGGTCGTTCGGCTTCTTGACTAGGAGCACGGCGGTGGGCGCTTCGTCCCACATGAGCTGCACGTTGTTGCGCGCGCGGTGCTGCGTGCGGATACTGCGGTTCATGGGCGTGAACACCTCACACTGCTCGTCCGTACACTGCAGTAGACGGAAACACGAACGCGGGAAACTACCGCCTTCGCTGTCCACCTCCGCTTCGCTGTACGACGAAGATGAGTCGCTGTCCGCGGCGCTGGACGTGTCTTCGTTGTAGATGCCGTCGCGGCCAGGCTGCGCCCACGTGTCGGCGATCAGGATGAGTTCCGAGTTGGTGCGCTTACGGCGGTGGCTCTTGACGCATTGGATGTCCAGCGATGCCACCTCGGGCGCGGGTGGCTGGTGGCCCGTGAGGTCCTTACAGCGCTTCATCCAGTAGTTCTTCTCGGCGATGGCCTGGCGAAGCTGCTCCTGCAGATCCGTGATCTTGGCCTGCAGACGCACGGGGTTCTGCGCCTGCGACTCGCAGAAGGCCAGCACGCGCCGCATCTGGTCGCCCATGGCGCGTAGATCGTCCTCCAGCGCGTAGCCGCCCGAGGATGACGCATACGAGAGGCGACGCGCGCGGTTCTCCAGCGACTCGTCGTTGGCGTCCACGAGTCCCACGACGCCTGAGGCGATGGCCGCGTCACAGGCGCCACCGCCGGTGCTGGTCTCCAGGCCCATGCTGCTCACGCTGGCGCTGCTGCTGCTGTGATGCACGCGGCTCTCGAGGAACTCGGGCGCTTCTGGTACGGACGGCAAAGTCGGGAATGCCTCGAGCTCTGTGTTGGCATTGGCGTCGGCGTCGGGCTCGGAGGCGCTCATCTTGATGGGCGTCCAGCCAGGTGGTGACGTCGAACGACAGAGAAAGGGGACTGGCGCGTCAGCACGGGGAGGCTGCTGCGCCTGGGACTCGCTCTTCGTCCTCGCGGGGTTGTCGGTCGGCGTCGGCCTCGCCTCGCTTCTTCCTTTGGATGGATGGATGCAGTCTGACGCTTTGCCTTCTTCTTGGCGTCTGGACTGTCACCGCGGGCTGAGGTCTCGTTTCACTTGGACTCAGTATGGGGCGTTGTCTGCGAAAAAGTTCGGGGCTGGATGATGGTGCCCGCGAGGTCACGCAAACGGGGAAATTTGGCGGAAGCGACCACGTAA
>JAADYK010000586.1:0-16969 GCA_023338225.1 Halophytophthora batemanensis
AGAACAACCGACACAGAGCGCTGGAGACGGGATCACACCGGAACTGGTCGAGCTTCATGTAAGTGAGGGGCGTGGCGAAGCAGTTCCAGCGCTCCTGCGTGACGGCGAGCCGGAGCTGTCCGATGGTGAAGTTGAGTGCGACGACCACGCCAATCATGAGCATGGACTGCATCGCGTACTCAGCCAGAGAATACGCTCGACAGCGCTGGTCTTCAGCTGGGCGGCACGTCATCTTGCCAATGATGAGAGACGAGTAGATGGCTCCAAGCAGCAGCAGCACACCGCGCTCGCGTGGCGACAGCGAGTTGCGAGTGCTGGACCAGCCCAGAGCGCCCAGCACCGCCATCCCCAGCAGCGCGGCGCTCGTGGCGCTCTCCCCCATGCTCTGAGCCGCCTCCAGCCACTCCCCAACCTCCCCGTGGGCGCTGCGTTCGCTGTAGAACTTGATGTTGAGCAGCACTGCCAACACCTTGACATGTAGCACGGCCTGGAACACGTAGCTGATTCCCTATGTAGAGGAAGCACACACGCACACGCACACACGATAAGGAAAAGGAGACCCGCTGTAAAGCCAGCTCAAAGCAGCAGAGTGCTCTTGCGACTGGCAGCTTCGTCGCACCGGGACATTGCGCCACCAAACGTAGCACTCCAGGACCCAGAGCAGTGTTCCGCCCAGATACAGGGCCGCCAGCGTCTTGTAGAGCGGCCGCAGCCCGAGCTCTTCCACGGCCAAATGCTCCGACAAGTCTCCGTCATCGCCCACGTTCACCATCCTGGCGCGTCCCTAAGCACACGAGAACGCACGCTGTAAGCCACGTGCGCGTTCAAGTCACCTGCATCCGTCTCTACGTGTGGCTCTGCTTCTGCCTGCGCACCGCGATTGTCACCGACGCGTCACCGCAGACCTGCATCTGCAGTGTGTACCGACTGGCCTTGCGCACGTCAAACACGAGCGTCCAGGGCGGTTGTGGCTCCATTCCGGTGCTAGTAGGCGCAGGTGGCACTGTGAAGCGCACCGCTGAGGGATACTGACAGAGCACGGAGACGCTGCGGAGTGAGACGTCGCGCAACTGGAGGATCGAGTACGTGCGCCACTGGTCGTGGTCGTAGAGCGAGAAGACCACAGGCACCTGCCTCGTCACGTTGGCGTCGAGCTGGTGGACGGCGAAGGACGACACCTCCAGCTCCACTCGCGCGCCCTCCTCCATGCCGAAAGCTGGAAGGATGGAGTGGGTGTTCCAGCGGACGAGGGGTGCTCCCAGGGTCCGAGTCTGGTCGGTGGCTGCAGCGGGCTCGTGTTGGAAGACATGGCGGAACGACGTCTCCACGGCGCTCGCCCCGCCACAGGAGACACACAGCAGGGTGGCAAGAAGGGCATGGAGGTGGATCCGCATGGTGTTCTCGGGCCACAGAGCCATTGCGAAGGAGCGCGAAGCCGGGAGGTCGTCGCGAAACCGCCCGGAGTAGATCTGGATGGAGCTGGCTGGCTGCACGGGTGGGTGCCAGCATGGGGGAAGGCGCCACAGTGCGAGGAGCCGCGCGCGTCCGCTCACGCGTCGGCATTTCGCATCTCGACGGCGCAGCGCACAAGCGGAAGGACGAGCAGGCAGGTGGCAAGGCCAGAGCACGGTTAGATAGGATCCCGTCCCATCGGCGGGCGTGAAGCGCCGAAGGAGGCGGAAAGATGGCGACGAACCCGCGGATGCAGTGGGTGAGCCAGCGCATCGTCGAGACCTTCGAGCCGAGCGTGACAACCGCTGAAGTGGCCGACTTCCTGGGCACGTCCAGCGTGCGCAAGGCCTTCGAGGAGCTACTGAGCGGGAAAGACGCCTGCAAGGTGTTCGTGCACTTCCAGGCACTTGGTGGGGGTAGTGGTACGGTGGAGAATGGCAGTCCAGCCACAAATGGTGAGGAAAGCGGTAATAACGCTGGCACCGGGAAGTTGTGCGTATCGCTGGGCAACACAATCCCAATCCGTTCCAAGTGCTGCTTCTTTCTACGCACGACGGCTGATGGCAAGCCCGTGGACGTGCAGAAGGCCTGCGATAACACGGTGTGCTACGGCGAGCTGGCGCCGAACATCCTCCGAGACCTGGAGACCACCATCAGCTCGCTGTTCACGCCGCTACTCAAGGCCAAGGATGAATGGGGCAAGGCTGACGCGGATCTCAAGAACGAGTTCATGGCTGAGTCGGAGAAATTCGCTAACGATCTCAAAGAGGCGCTCAACAGTATGGACAGCGGACTGGAGCTGCGTCGACCAGACCGCAGTATCTTGGCTGAGACGACTGGGAACACTGGCCATGCTGGGAATGGTGCACGAGCGCTGCAGGTATCGGATTCGCCTCGCCTCATTGCGCATTATGAAGAAGTACTCAAGGAGTGGTGCGATGTGATCTCCACGTACCTGGAGACCAACACGACAAGCGACGGCAAGGGCAACAATGAACAGACCATTGACGACGATGGACCTATGGGTGAGCTTGAGTATTGGCGGCGGCGAATGCAGCGGCTGACCAGCATCACGGAGCAGCTCAAGATGAACGAGTACAAGGATGTGTTCGCCGTGCTGAGTCGCACCACAAAGAGTGTGAGCGACGACACCAAGCAGCGCATCCAGACGCTACTGCGTCGCTGGAAGCAGATCGATATTGGGATCACTGAGGCAGCTAATGAAGCCAAGGACAACGTCAAGTATCTCTTCACCCTGGAGAAGTTCATCGTGCCGCTGTATAACGGCACACCCAGTTCCATTATCGACACGCTGCCTGCACTTATGAACTCCATCAAAATGATCCACTCCATCGCGCGCTACTACAACACGACAGAGCGCATGGCCAACCTCTTCACGAAGATCACGAACCAGATGATCACCAACTGTAAGCAGTGCGTCACGGGCGGCGAAACCTACGAGGTCATGTGGGACAAGGAGCCTGAGGAACTCGTGCGCCATTTGGACTCGTGCCTGAAGCTCAACGAGGCATACCAGCAGCAGTACCGCGTGACGAAGGACAAGTTGTTCGCCACGCCCAAGGGGAAGCAGTTCGAGTTCAACGAGATGAAGATTTTCGGCAAATTCGATCTCTTCTGCCGACGTGTGATGAAGCTCATCGACATGTTCACGACCATCCACCAGTTCTCGTCGCTCGGACAACATCGACTGGAGGGCATGGAAGACCTCATCGCCAAGTTCAACTCGATCATCCGTGAGTTCCAGTACCGAAACCACGACCTGCTGGACTATAAAAACAACCGCTTCGACCGTGACTACGTGGAGTTCAACGTGCGCATCTCGGACCTGGAGGGGCTGCTGCAAAAGTTCATCAACGACTCGTTTGAGAACATCACGTCCATTGAGCATTCACTCAACCTACTGCGCAAGTTCCAGACCATTCTGCAGCGTGAAAATCTCAAGTCGGACCTGGACTCCAAGTTCAACGTCATCTTCCAGAACTACGGCCTCGAGCTCGAACACGTGCTGCAGCAGTACGAGAAGTACAAGCAGAACCCGCCGTACCCACGCAACCTACCACCGGTGGCTGGCAATATCACGTGGTCACGGCATCTGCTGAAGCGCATTGAGGAGCCCATGAAGAAGTTCGAGTCCAACCAAAACGTGCTAGCCAGCAAAGACGCCAAACGCATCATTCGCATGTACAACAAGGTGGCGCGTACACTCGTAGCCTTCGAGTATATCTGGTACCAGGCCTGGGTGCAGTACATCGACACGGCCAAGGCTGGGCTGCAGGCTACGCTCATCATTCGCCACCCGGAGGACAACAAGCTCTATGTGAACTTTGACCCTGAGATCCTGCAGCTACTGCGTGAAGCCAAGTGTCTCGATCGCATGGGGATTGAGATCCCGGAGGCGGCTAAGATCGTGCTGCTGCAAGAGGAGAAGTTCAAGAACTATTACAATGAGCTGCAATACGCGCTGGCCGAGTATGACCGCATCGTGACCAAGGTGATCCCAGTCACGGCCATGCTGCTGCGTCCGCACTTCAACGATATGGAGTTCAAGTTGCGGCCTGGTATGATCACACTTACGTGGACCAGCATGAACATCGAAGCGTACCGTAACCACATTCACACGGGGTTGCAGCACCTCGAGGAGCTCGTGACCAACATCAATGACATCATCGAGAACCGGATTGAGAAGAACATGCGCATCGTCTCGAAGACCATGCTCGTGGATCTGCCCGTGGACCAGTCTTTCTCGCTGGATGAGTTTGTGAGTATGCAGGGTGCGAACATCAAACGCGCCGGTACACTACTACAGGGTAAGAACGTCGAGATCGAGAACGCCGTGGAGGATTTGCTCAAGATCATCATGCAGTACCCACTGGATTCGCACATCGAAGGTGTCTCCAACGAGGAGGCCATGAAGCTCAAGAAGCACTACAACCACTTCATGTACCAGGCGCTGCTGCACTGTACGAAGAACTCGCTCAACACCATCAAGAAACGCGTGGCCTCACGGGTGGCTTCCAACGTCTTCACGATCGAGAGACCGTTCTTTGAAGTGGACGTTCAGCTAAGTGTGCCGAACGTACAGCTTCACCCGTCGCTGGACGAGATCCAGTTAGCGATCAACAAGGCGGCACAAACCGTCCTGAGTTGCTCTAAGGAGCTGCTGGACTGGGGTCAGAGCGATCTGTCGGCGGCTGCACCGGCTCCGGCCGCTGGGGTCGACGGTAGCGGAGGTAATCGTGGTGCAGGCGCCCACCCGAACGCTGGCAAGGTGACGTTCTTCGACCGGATTACTAAGGATATCGAGATCGTGCGAGTTGTGCTTCTTCTCACTGGCAGTGTGCAAGGTCTTCGCAACAATGTGACGGAGTACTTGGGGTCCTTCAAGAAGTACGATTGGCTATGGATGGAGCAGAAGGACACATCGTACGAGAACTTCCTCAAGAAGAACCCGGAGCTGCAGGACTTTGAGAAAAAACTCAAGTCTTTCGTAGAGATCGACGAGGAGATCACGGGGCTCACGGCCATCTACAACATCGGCGCGCTGTCGCTCAATACACGCAATATCAAGCTGCAACTCAAGCACGAAAACTCACAGTGGAAGCTCAAGTTCTCCGACAACCTGCATAACCAGGCGCGACGCAAGATGGAGTCGCTCACCGAGTACTTCCGCTCAACCATGGGCAAGCTCAACCGCAAGGTGGTAGACTTGGACTCACTGCGATTCGTCATGAACCTGCTGAAGGAGGTGCGCGCTCGCGAGAGCGGCATCAACATGGAGATCAATCCCGTGCTGGACATGTACGAAATGCTCGAGTACTATCTCCCCGACGGGTTCATGGAGAAGGAGGAGATGGATCAGAAATCTGTTCTTCGCAGCAACTGGCGCAAGCTCATCCATCACGCTGAAACACGCACCGACGAACTCAGCAAGACACAGGCTGGCTTCAAGCGGGGTCTACTTCGCGATATCAAGGAGCTCATCGTAGACGTCAAGCACTTCCGCGAAGATTACTTGGCGAACGGGCCCATGGTGATTGGAATCCCACCAGTGGATGCGGTGGAGCGGCTGAATCGATACAAGGAGGAGTACAAGATTCGCGAGCGCAAGCACGAGTTGTACTCGTCTGGCGAGGAGCTTTTCGCACTGCCCAAGACGACGTACCCGGAGCTGGAGATGACCAAGAAGGAGCTGCAACTGCAGGACAAGCTCTTCGGACTCTACACGGACGTGCTTAACACGATTGAGGAGTGGAAGCAGATCCCGTGGCTGTCCGTCGCGGAGCGAGTTCAAGCCATGACAGAGAAAGTGGACGCGTTCTCACTGCGTTGCAAGAAGATGCCTGCGAAACTGCGCGAGTGGGAGGCGTATACTGACCTTAAAAGTATGATCGACGACTTCACGGACGTACTTCCCCTACTCCAGGAACTGAGCAAGGAGTCGATCAAGCCACGACACTGGGAGGCGGTGATGGAGACCACCAAGACACAGTTGGACGTCACGGCGGCGGACTTCAAACTGCAGGCGCTCATGGACGCCAACATTGTCGCGTACAAGTCGGAAATCGAAGAGATCACGGATGGCGCCGACAAGCAGCTCAAGATCGAGATTCAGCTCGCCGAAATCTCGGCACGCTGGGAGACGGAAGAGTTCCAGTTCCAGGACTGGAAGAACCGCAACGTCCCCATCTTGAAGGGCGTGGTCCCCATTGTGGAAGAGCTAGAGGAAACGCAAATGAACTTGCAGACGATGCTGTCCATGCGTCACGTGGTTCCTTTCAAAGACGTGGCCCAAGGCAAGTTGGAGCAGCTATCCGATACTTCCGAGACGCTGGAGCGCTGGATCAAGGTGCAGATGCTGTGGTGCTCGCTTGAGTCCGTGTTCACGGGCGGTGACATTGCCAAGCAGATGCCCATGGAAGCCAAGAAGTTCCAGAAAGTAGACAAAGACTGGGCCAAGATCATGGCCAAGTCGGTGGAGATCAAGAATGTGGTGCAGTGCTGTGCCAGTGAGCTGCTCAAGTCGTGCTTGCCCACCATGTACTCGGAGTTGGAGAAGTGCCAGAAGAGTCTGGAAGGATACTTGGAGCAGAAGCGGAACAAGTTCCCGCGCTTCTACTTCGTCTCGAACCCGGGGCTGCTCATGATTCTGTCGCAGGGAAGTGATCCGCTGAGCATGAACGAGCACTACGAGAAGGTGTTCGACTCGATCGAGAAAGTATATCACGACAAGAAGGACAAGACACTGATCCACACCATGACATCGGGTGTAGAGGAGGTGCGCTTCTCACAGATTGTGAAGGCGCAGGGCAACATTGAGGACTGGCTGGCCACGCTGCTTCGCAACATGCAGATAACGATGAAGGACATTTGCCGCCAAAGCGCCGTGGACATCGGTGTCGTGGGCAACGACCTCAAGCGACTGCGCGAGTTCGTGGACAGATATGTGGCGCAGTTCGCTCTGCTGGGCATCCAGATGATGTGGACCACCGACATCCAGACGGCGCTGGAACAGTGTCGCGCCAAGAAGAACATCATGAAGGACACAAGCACCAAGCAGGCCATGGTGCTCACAGAGCTCTCCAACTGGTGTCTCGGCGATCTGGGATCCAAGGAAAACCGTATCAAGATCGAGACCCTGGTGACCATTCACGTGCATCAGCGAGACGTCATGTCGGACTTGGCAACTCTATACAAGCAGAAGAAGATCTCGGACCCGAACGACTTTGAGTGGCTGAAGCAGGCAAGATTCTACTGGCGACCGGGGAATGCCGACGAGTTCAACGCTGATGGCGCATGCGTCATCTCCATCACAGATGTGGATTTCAACTATCAGTTCGAGTACCTTGGCTCGAAGGAGCGTTTGGTGGTGACACCGCTTACGGATCGTTGCTACATCACACTGGCACAAGCACTCGGTATGTACTTTGGTGGCGCACCCGCGGGTCCTGCCGGAACGGGCAAGACCGAGACAGTGAAGGATCTCGGGCGTACTTTAGGCATCTACGTCGTGGTGACCAATTGCACGGACCAGCAGAAGTACACGGATTGTGCCAAGATCTTCAAGGGACTGTGCCAAGGCGGACTGTGGGGCTGCTTTGACGAATTCAATCGCATTCAGCTCCCCGTGCTCTCTGTGGTGGCACAGCAGGTGCTGGCTATCCAGAATGCCAAAAAGACCGGCACCAAATTCTTTCAGTTCCCAGGAGACCCTCAGAACATCCTGCTGACACCCGTGTGCGGTTATTTCATCACGATGAACCCGGGCTATGCCGGTCGACAAGAGCTCCCGGAAAACCTCAAGGCCTTGTTCCGCGGAGTAGCCATGATGGTGCCCGACTTCGAGATCATTATGAAGGTCAAGCTCTGTTCCGTCGGATACTCGGACTACCAGGACCTGGCCAAGAAGTTCTTCATCCTCTACAACACGTGCAAGGAGCAACTGTCTGCGCAAAAGCACTACGACTGGGGCCTGCGCAACATCTTGGCCGTACTTCGCAGTGCTGGTAAGATCAAGCGCGACAACCGTAACGACTCGGAGGCCAAGCTGCTGTACCAGACGCTGCGCGACATGAACCTGTCGAAGCTCGTGGCGCAGGATGTGCCACTCTTCCTCTCGTTGCTTGCCGACTTGTTCCCCACCGTGCAATTCCCACCCAAAGGGTCCTATCCAGAGCTTCAGACGGCACTGCAAGGGGAGATCGAGCGTCATGGGATCGTGGACCACCCAGGGTGGTTCAACAAGGTCATTCAGCTCTACGAGACACAGCTTGTACGACACGGTATCATGCTCGTGGGTCCCACTGGGGGTGGTAAGACCAAGATCTTTGACGTGCTCATGCAGGCGCTCACGACCACTACCACGATCACGCACAAACAGTCCAAGCTGAACCCGAAGGCCATTCGCGCCGCCGAGATGTACGGTGAGGTGGATCCCATGTCGGGTGAATGGACCACAGGCGTCTTCGCGGCCATGTGGGCCAAGTACAATAACAAGGCCAACAAGTTCATCATGTGGATGACCTGCGATGGCCCCGTGGACGCCATTTGGATCGAGGATCTCAACACGGTGCTGGACGATAACAAGATCCTGACGCTAGCCAACGGCGACCGCATGCCCATGACAGACAACGTGAAGCTCATGTTCGAGGTGGAGACTCTGGTGAATGCCAGTCCAGCGACCGTGTCACGCGCTGGTATCGTCTACATCAGCGACACGGATCTGGATTGGGCGCCTGTCGTCGAAGCGTGGATCCGCAAGCGTCCACAGGCGCACCAGCAGATCTTGCGAGACCTCTTCATGAAGTACATGGGTGAAAATAACCCGACAAATCCGGGTCATTGCTTCGACTACTTGAACCGGAACACGTCGGGCGTCATGACAGTCTCACGCGTAGGTCAAGCGGCTAGGCTGTACAACCTCATGACGGGGTTGCTGCTAGGTGAGCACGGGAATAACCTGGACGAAGACCCAGCCAAGCTGGCGATTCAACTGGAGAAGCTGTACTTGTACTGTATCTGCTGGTCTCTCGGCGCACTCCTGGAGCAAGAGGACCGTGTCAAGTTCGACGAGTGGCTACGGCAGTACGACGATAACGCGTTACTGCCCAAGTGTGAGCCTGGTCAGACATCGTATGAGTACTTTGTGGATCCGCAGAGCTACGATTGGAAGCTCTGGCGGCCGGTAAAGTGGGAGTACCCGAAGGACTCCAAGGTGTTGGACTTCTCCAACCTGCTCGTACCTACCATGGACTCGGTCCGCACGCTCTACCTCATCGAGAATTTACACAAACAGCGGAAGCCCGTGCTTATGGTGGGAGGACCTGGTACGGCCAAGACGTCCTCGGCGCTCATGTTCTTCAATGACCTCAACCCGGACGTGATGACCATCAAGCGGGTCAACTTCTCGAGTGCCACGACGCCCTTCATGTTCCAGAACGCTGTCGAGGGTGAACTGGACAAGCGCGGTGGAAAGAGCTTCGGACCTCCTGGCGGAAAGAAGATGACGGTCTTCCTCGATGACCTGAGTATGCCGCTCGTGAACGCCTGGGGTGACCAACCCACGCTCGAGATCGTGCGTATGATCATCGAACTCAGCGGCTTCTGCTTCCTCACAAAGGACCGTCGCGGAGATTTCAAGGTCTGCGAGGACCTGCAGTACGTGGGTGCCATGGGCCACCCTGGAGGCGGCCGCAATGACATCCCGAACCGTCTCAAGCGGCAGTTTTTCCTCTTCAACCTCATTCTCCCGTCGCTCACGTCCATCGACGACATTTATGGCCAGATGCTCGCAGGCCGTTTCGACTCGGACACGTACAGCAAGGAGTCGCTCGCTATCGTGAACAAACTCACGCGTGCCACGATCGACCTGTGGAACTTCATGAAGGCCAAACTGCTCCCGACGCCGGCCAAGTTCCACTACATCTTCAACATGCGCGAGCTCAGTCGCGTGTTCCAGGGAATTCTGCTCACACCACCCGAGACGTTCACGAGTGGCGGCGGTATTCGAGTTTCGCAGGGCAAACTGACCAAGATGGACCCAGGTCAAGTGGTGTTGCTCACCTGGAAGCACGAGTGCACGCGTGTGTTCTCGGACAAACTCACGAATCACAAGGACAAGGACGTGTACAATGCCTACATGAGAGAGCTCATCAAGTCGCACTACAGTGATAGTATGGAGGAGTTCGCGCGCCAGCAGTACAACATGGTGAGTTTCCTCCGTGACCCGGAGGAGGATCAGGAAGGTGCCATCGCAGACTTTGCGCTCAAGATTTATGAGCCGGGCGGCACCGTAGAAGACGTGCGTACGCGCGTGCTGGAGTTCCTGGAGAAGTACAACACAGACTTTCCGCAGCGCAGCATGCGACTTGTACTCTTCGATGACGCACTGGACCATTTGCTGCGCATCTCGCGCTTGCTGGATATGCCGCGAGGCTCGGCTCTGCTCGTGGGTGTGGGTGGATCCGGAAAGCAGTCGCTCACGCGACTGGCGGCCTACATTGCCGGCTCATCTATCTTTCAGGTGGTTTTGACTAAGACATATAACACCAACTCGTTCATGGACGACATCCGGGCGCTGTACAAGTCTGCCGGTCATCTGCGCAAGTCTACGACTTTTCTCTTCACGGACGCCGAGATCAAGAACGAGATCTTCCTGGAACTCATCAACTCGATCCTCATGACGGGCGAAGTGGCTGGTCTCTTCGCCAAGGACGAAATGATGGCAATGACAGCAGACCTGCGCAACTCGTTCGTGAAGGAGCGACCTGGCCAAGCCGAGAGCCAGGCAAACCTCAAGCAGTATTTCACCGATTGTGTGCGCGATAACCTTCACGTGGTGTTGTGCATGTCACCACTGAATGCCAAGTTCGCAGACCGCGCGCGCAAGTTCCCCGGACTTATCAGCGGACCCACAATCGATTGGTTCCTCCCGTGGCCCGAAGACGCTCTGATCGCCGTGTCGAAGGGTTTCATCCACGACTATCCCATCGAGTGTGACGCCACCACCAAACAGGCACTTATGACGCACATGGGTATGGTGCACCGCATTGTCACGGACTTGTGCGAGGAGTACTTTCAGAAGATGCGACGTCGCGTGTACCAGACGCCAAAGTCCTATCTGAGCTTCATCGAGTCGTACAAGAAGATGTACGGGGTCAAGCTCGAGGAGATCAAGGTGAAGGAGCAGCGTGTGAACCTAGGACTCAAGAAGCTCATCCAAGGTGCCGAGGACGTGCGTGCCATGTCCATCGTGCTCGCAGACGAGCAGGTAAAGCTGGAGAAAGCCACGGAGGAGACCAACACCATGCTGCAGTCACTGCAAGTCTCTTCAGCCGAGGCTCACAAAGAAGGCGACCAGGTGGCACAGATCAAAGCCAAGTGCGAAGAAGACGCAGCACGAATCTCGGCGGAGAAGGAGCTGTGCGAGCGCGATCTGGCCAAGGCTCGACCGTTCGTGGAAGAGGCCGAGACGGCCATCGACTCCATCAAGCCGGCGCATATTGGTGAGATCAAGAAGCTAGCCAAACCCGCCGATATCATCCGACTGGTATTCGACGGCGTGCTCATCCTCTTCAAGCTGCAGTTGATTCCAGTGAAGCAGGCCAAGCTCAACGTGGCCAAACAGGAGATTGACTTCATCGAGACGTCCTTCTCTCCTTACGCGCAGTCCATGATGAGCGACTCGAATTTCCTCAAGAACGTGCAGAACTTCGGCGCCGTGGGCAAGGACATGATCAACGAAGAGACGATCGAGTTGCTCGCGCCGTACATGGAGCTCGAGGGTTTCCTCCCGAGCGTAGCCAAGAATGCGTCTCTGGCTGCAGAGGGACTGTGCACATGGGTGCGCGCCATGAAGTTCTACCACGAGGCCTCCAAGGTGGTGAAACCCAAGTTGGAGGCGCTCACCATCGCTGAGGGTCAGATGGAGGCTGCCAACAAGGCGCTGAACGGCGCTGAACAGCGACTTGCAAAGTGCAAGGAGCGTCTGAATGAGCTGCAGCAGATGTTCGAGGCGCAAATGGCCGAGAAGAAGCGCATCGAGGACGGTGCGAACGCTCTGGCTCGTAAGATGCAGCAGGCGTCTGACCTCATCAACGGCCTGGCAGGTGAACGCGTGCGTTGGACGGACGACTCGAACAATTTTGCGGACCTGAAGCGCCGGCTGGTAGGCGACTGCGCCGTGGCTTGCGCCTTCGTGTCGTACTGTGGACCCTTCAACCAGGACTTCCGCAGCTACATGGTGCAGAACAAGTTCGTGCCGGACTGTGAGTCTCGTAGTGTTCCTGTGACAGTGGACATTGACGTGATCACTTTTCTCGTCGACGTGGGCACTGTGGGAGATTGGAACATGCAGGGCTTGCCCACAGACTCGCTGTCTATCCAGAATGGTATCATGGTGACGCGATCGTCGAGATATCCACTGCTGGTAGATCCACAGGGTCAGGCGCTGTCGTGGATCAAAAACAAGGAGGCAGAGCGTGTACCAAGCTACGGTACGACATCACTGAACCACCCGAAGCTGAAGGACCAGCTGGAGTTCTGTATGGGCGAAGGTAAAGCGCTGATCGTGGCGGGCGTGGAGGAGGAGATCGACCCGATGCTGGACCCTGTGATGGAGAAGCAGATCATCGTCAAGGGCAAGAGCATGTCCATCAACGTCTCGGACAAGAGCATGGAGTTCAACCCGCTCTTCTCCATGTACTTCATCACGCGACTGCCTAACCCGCACTTTGGACCGGAGCTGCAGGCGAAGACGACCGTGATCGACTTTACAGTGACTATCAAAGGTCTGGAGGAGCAACTACTGGGTCGAGTGATCGGCAAGGAGCAGAAGGCGCTGGAAGAACAACTCGCACAGGTGCTGGAAGATGTCAACATGAACACCAAGTCGCTACTGGCGCTGGACGCGTCGCTGCTAGAGCGTCTGACTTCCAACACGGGCAATCTGCTGGAGGACGAAGAGCTCATCGGTGTGCTGGCCAACACGAAGGAGAAGGCTGCCGAGGTGAAGGACAAACTCATCGCGGCCGCCGACACGCGCAAGTCCATCAACGAGAAGCGCGAGCAGTTCCGGCCCGTGGCCACGCGCGGATCCGTGCTGTACTTTTCCATCGTGGAGACGTCGCTCATCAACTGCATGTACCAGACGTCGCTGAACCAGTTCCTGGCGCTCTTTATGAAGTCCATGGATGTGGCTGAGAAGGCGGCGTTGGCCTCCAAGCGCGTGGCCAACATCATTGAGACCATGACGTACATTTCCTTCCGCTACATCAACCGCGGGCTCTACGAGCGCGACAAGCTCACCTTCATCCTGCTGCTCACGCTCAAGATCCTCGTGACGGACAACCTGCTTACGCGGGAGGAGGTGACGCTGCTGACGCGAGGTGGTGCCGCGTTGGACATCAACTCGGTGCGTCGCAAGCCCTTCTCGTGGATCTCGAACGAGGCCTGGCTCAACGTCATCGAGTTGTCTCAGAGCTGCAAGTTCTTTACCAATCTGCCGCACGAGATGGCATCCAACGAAGGCATGTGGCGGCGCTGGTACGAGGACAATGAGCCCGAGACGGTGGTCATCCCGGATTATGAGGCGCGACTGGCCGAGAACGAAGTCATTGGGCCATACTACAAGTTGTTGCTGGTACGTTCGTTGCGCATGGATCGTACCATCCTCACGACCAAGGAGTTCATCCGTAATACCCAGCAAATGGGTCCGCGCTACGTGGAGCCCGTGACGGACACGATCGAGAGCATTTTCGCCGAGATGCGAGCCGAGACGCCCGTGATCTTCCTGCTCTCCATTGGCGCTGACCCGACTGAGAGCATTGAGCAACTGGCTCGCAAGCAGAAGAACCCGTCTCCTGCTGTTGTGTCTATGGGCGAAGGCCAGGAGCCTGTAGCGCTCAAAGCCATCAACGCTGCAGTCGTGAACGGCACGTGGGTGCTACTGCAGAACTGTGAACTCGGTCTGGAGCTCATGGAGCAGATGGAGGAGATCATGCTCAAGCTCGTGGAGACCATGGACCCGAGCTTCCGACTTTTCCTCACGGCGCTGCCCAACGACCAGTTCCCGCTCGGACTGCTGCAAATGTCCACCAAGGTGACCAACGAGCCCCCGCAGGGACTGCAGGCCGGTCTACTGCGCTCGTACACGGTCATGGTGGACCAGGACAAGCTAGAGCGCGTGGAGACAACACAGTGGCGCCAGCTCCTCTTCAACCTGTGCTTCTTGCACTCGGTAGTCATCGAACGCAAGAAGTTTGGGCCGCTGGGCTGGGGCATCCCGTACGAGTACAACAACGGCGACCTGTCGGCCTGTACCATTTTCCTGGAGAAACACCTGTACAACGGCCCCATTTCGTGGCCCACGCTGCAGTACATGGTGGCCGAGGTGCAATACGGAGGAAAGATCACGGACAACATGGACCGCCGGCTCTTCAACTTCTACGCCGAGTGGTGCCTCACGCCTGAGGTCTGCTCGCCCAACTTCAGCTACAACCCAGCCGAGCCTATCTTCCGTCTACCCAACGACTTTAACTACCGCATTCCCGTGGCCGACACCATCGATGACTACCGAAACTTCTGCCACACCTTCCCGGAGATCGACTCGCCCGAGATCTTCGGCTTGCACCCGAACGCCGACCTCACGTACCGAGTGAAAGAGGTGAATCTGCTCCTGACTACACTGGGAGATACTCAGCCCAAGGGTGGTGGTGGGTCTTCGGGTGTCTCTCGCGAAGACGTCGTGTGCGAGAAGGCTCGAGAACTGCTGGAGCGACTGCCGGAAGACTACAACGAAGACGACTACAAGGCCAAGATCACCAAGCTAGGCGGCCTCACCATCCCGCTCAACATCTTCCTCTTCCAGGAGATCCAGCGGCTACAGCGCGTGATTGCCATGGTGCGCTCCATGCTGCAGTCTCTGCAAATGGCCATCCGCGGCGAAGTGGTCATGACAGAGGAGCTGAGCTGGACGCTGGACGCCATCTTCGACGCCAAGGTACCGCCCTCATGGCTGCGCACGTCCGTGGGAGACGAATTCTCGTGGATCTTACCCACGCTCGGACTCTGGTTCTCCTCGCTGCTCTCGCGCGACGAGCAGAACCGCACGTGGCTCAACACACGGCGCCCCAACTGCTTCTGGCTCACAGGATTCTTCAACCCGCAAGGCATGCTCACGGCCATGAAACAGGAGGTCACACGCAAGCACTCCAAGACGGACAAGTGGGCGCTGGACGACGTGGTCTACCACACGGAAGTCACGAGCTTTGAACGCGCCGAGCAGGTGCGCCAGCCGCCAGGCGAGGGCGTTTATATCTACGGCCTCTTCATGGACGGCGCCACGTGGAGCAAGCAGGACGGCACCATCGTCGAGTCGGAGCCCAAGAAGCTCTTCACGTCGCTGCCCGTGCTGCACGTCAACAGCATGTCCAAGGAGCTGGAGATCAAGTCGCGCAAGGAGCTCTATGGCGCGGTCGGGCCCTTTGAGTGTCCCTGTTACAAGTACGCCACGCGTACGGACCGCTACTTTATCTTCATGGTCACCATGAAGTGTCCGCCAGGCCGTCCGCCGCGCCACTGGGGGCTGCGAGGCGTGTGTCTACTCTGCAACACGGAGTAAGGAGTAACAGCCAGACATTCCCGCATTGTAGGAGTCTCTGCATGGATAAGAACACGTATACTTACTATGGATCTGGCTGCGCTCGCCAGCGCTTAAGGCCTCTCTGGGCTCTCGGTGGCTGCACTAAGCCTCCACGTCCATGCGCTTGGCGCCGCCCGCGCGCTTGGCAGCGGCCGCCGTGGTCTTCTGCAGTAGCGTCTGGTTGGCCTGCACCACTGTGTTCTGCAAGTGCTGCTGGATGGCGGCGAAGGGGTCGCCCTGGAAGGACGGGTGCGTCTGCACGGCCTTGAGCTGGCCCAGCTCGCGCACCGCCAGCTTCTGGCGCTGTCGGCCACTCAGACTCTTCTTCTTTCCCTGTCTCGCCGCGTTCGTGTGACTGCCCTTGGTCTTCTTGCCAGCGGCCTCAGCATCCGCCTGAAAGAGCGACGCCTCCAGCTCCGAGAGCCCCGCGAAGGCGCCCTGCTCCTGCTGCTTGGCCGCCGCCGCCTTCTCCTGCGTCACGCGAGACACCAGACCCATCTTGCGCATGAAGGCGCTGCGGCGCTTGAGACGCTTGCGCTGGCCGCGGCTCAGGCCTTCACCCTCACCGTCCTCGTCGTCCTGCTCCTCACCGTCCACCGCCGTGTCTCCTTCGGCGTCTTCCTCAGCAAAGGTCGCGGCCACGGCTGCGGCGCCCATGAGCTCCTCGGGCGCCGTCGGCTGCTGCTGCTGTTTCTTGCCGACCGACGAGTGCGCAGCCGCCACGTGCGAGCGGGTCTTCTTGCGTTGCTGTCGTGCCATATTTGCTGCTTGGCCTACTGCTACGTCTGCTGCTGGAGCGCCGGGCGAGGAGCTGACGTCGGTCTGGATGAAGATGGAGCTGTTGAGCGCTAGTGATGGCCATCAAACGCCGTGGGCCCCACCCATTCCACGACTAACCTCTGATTGGATAACACGTTAGTTGGCTAGGGTTCCAAGTGAATAGGAGTCACCAATTGGCCCAGCCACAAAATTACTGTGTTAAGTGATTTTCAACTCAGACAAGGTTTCCACCAATGGCACTACGCGTCGTTTCGCGTCCCCTCGGTCGTCGACACCGATGGAAGTGCTTCGACCTTCTCGACCTTCTCGACCTTCTCTGTGGCCCAAGAACACCATGCGGATCCACCTCCATGCCCTTCTTGCCACCCTGCTGTGTGTCTCCTGTGGCGGGGCGAGCGCCGTGGAGACGTCGTTCCGCCATGTCTTCCAACACGAGCCCGCTGCAGCCACCGAGCAGACTCGGACCCTGGGAGCACCCCTCGTCCGCTGGAACACCCACTCCATCCTTCCAGCTTTCGGCATGGAGGAGGGCGCGCGAGTGGAGCTGGAGGTGTCGTCCTTCGCCGTCCACCAGCTCGA
>JAADYK010000587.1:0-16952 GCA_023338225.1 Halophytophthora batemanensis
GCTGAATCCGAGCCTGAGACTGTGGACGACCTGCGCAAGCTTGAGTTCTCTTCGCTGAACCAGACGATCGAAGAGGTTCTCGCCGGTATCGATTCACTGTGCGACGAAACTGTCGATGAACTGACTGACGTGAATCGCCCAGTCTACGACCGCCTTCTGGACATCTTTCAGCAGCTGCAAGACTGTCGATCACCTCTGCCACGATGTTTGCTGGAGAACTTGGGCATCCACATCTCGCGCTTCTCCGCCTCTCTCGAACGACGTACGACTGGAAGCTACGGTTACAGCTACAGCTACAGCTCCGTCTCAGTGGTTTGTACCTCGCAAACTGTGGCTGGTCGGAACCACGGCCTCCACTACGACCTCGACCGCTTGATTCGCAATAATCCACTACTCCAGAATTCGGCGGTGATGCATCATTGGCATCCGTCATGGGAGGAAGTGCGCCAACGACAGAGAAAGACGTTGGAGACGTGGGCGGAAGACCCGCTGACAATGCTGAAGGGTATGAGAGTGAGGTGGAGCGCTCCAAGGCACTGGCGCTTATGCAATTTGAGACTGGCAAGGGCGTTCGAGTACTTCCGCCGTGGTTTGTTCCAGCGCACCTGGTGGGTCTGGGCAAGCACTTAGCGAATGGATCCTTTGGTGCCGTGTACGAAGGCATGTACTTGGATACGTCCGTGGTGGTGAAGATGATGTTAGGAGGCGAGGGTGACGTCCAGGGCTGTGAGGATTTCCTCCGTGAACCAAACTTGCGATTCTCACTCAACCACAGCAGCAGCAGCAAGTTGTACGGTGCGTGTCACGAGGGAGGGCCGTTCTTCTTATGTGAGCATGCTTCACGCGGGATCATCGTGGAGTACGCCAAAAAGAAACCGCGGATGATGGGACCCATTATCAGTGGTGTGGCCAAGGGACTCCAATACCCGCACGAACACGGAATCGTCCACGGCGACCTCAAGAGCAACAACATCCTCATCTGTAAGAACGGAGAGGCCAAGCTGGCGGCGATGTTCGTGGACAGACCGTCTGCGTCGAAGAAAGCTCCAAGACCAAGAGCAATACCAACAGCTCGACGCAGGCGGACGGAAGTGTAAGGCTGGCACCTTGCATGGGTGGATGATGACAGCTTCCACCGGAGTCGCAATTCGGGGCTCTCAAAGTTGCGACCAAGCCTCGGGTTCTGTTATCAGACTTCGTATCAATGCACGCGTCACTCGAATACGTATGCCAGCCAAATCAGGAGCGCGTCACTTCAGCTAAGCTAGCTAGCCCACCTACAGTCCAATCCGTTCTAGCACTTCGTCAAAACTCGTGGTATCACAAGTCCGTCAAGCAATTCATCACGCTCAGAGTTCGCGATACACAAGAGATCAAGGTACAGAAGAAGCTTACGTTCTCGCTTGCTCTTCGCTCGTTGTCAGTACCAAACAACCAAAGCTCCAAGCAAGGAAGCCACGGAGACAGCCGTCGACGCAAAGACAACAACTAGAAGCTGCTGCTGCTGCTGCTAGCACGACATCTCCAGTCATCACAGATGCTCCGTCGTCTGGTGACGGGAAGCCATCGAGAGCGTGTGGAAAGAGAAGAAAGTGAGCTGCGAGGCGGTGATCAGCGCCAAACTTCGAGATCCAACGCAAGCAGCAGATCAACGGATTGCTCTACCTCCCACATTCTGGACATCGGTGAAACAAGCGCAAAACAGTGAGTAAACCCCGTCGTAAGCCTGCTATGTGCAGTTCTCTCTGTAGCTCGACACAAATCACCCGCAGACGCCGTCCACCACGCACTCTATGATTGCGGTCTCACTGTCCCTAGAGCTCCAGAAAACGCGTGGCCTTGCGATGCTCCTGCTCTAGCAGCGGTTTCACGTCCTCTAACGACACTTCTTCCAGACTGAACTGCCTGGCCAGCTCCTTCTTCAATTCGTGCTCGAACTTGTCGCGGGTGTCCACCTCCTGCTTAAGCACATCCTTCAGTGGGACCAGGAACTCCGTGTGCGAGCGCTGCTCGCGGTACTTCGGCTGGCGCGCCGGGTTAGTGAGGTACTCCATGTTGCGCGGGTCAAAGTCCCAGAGGAAGGACGTGTGGTGCAGCCAGCGGCCCTTGCCCAAGCTCTGCGCGTTGCCACCAAACTTGCGGTCGTCGAACACGTAGTCATCCTCACGCAGCGCGAACTTCTGCAGCGGTACAAACAGGCACACACACAAACGCATCAGCCTAGCGTGTAAGTCTTCAGCACTGCTTTGGTTGGATACAGGTCGATAGCACAGTGGTTTACCTGGTCGCCGTTGCAGACGCGAGCGAAGAAAGGGGAGAAGAAGTCGCGCGACCAAGCCATGATCTCACGAGGCCACGGCTTCACATCCGGGAAGTCCGCCTGCGGAAACCAACAGCAGTGCAGACTGTGAGCGCAACTGATCCAGGTAGTGATGCCGTGTCAAAGCAAGCAGTCAGAGTAACCGAGTTTCCTCTAGGATTCCCAACACACACCTCATTGCAGATGAAGGTGGTGAAGACGGTGTTGTGGTCCACGATGACCGTGCCGCCGCCTGTGAAACGCTTCAGCACGGGGATGCCGTCGCTGTTACCGCAGGCAACCCGCGCAGAGCTCTCCATCAGTCTCAGCAGCAGCTGTAAAGCCAATAAAACGCACTCCGACCACATCCCAGTCCAAACGGCAGAGTGGAAGAGAGTGCACGCACCGCTTGACGGCGTCCAGATGCAGCAACTTGTCGGGCTTGCCGGAGATGCCCATGACCACGGTGGCCGGCGCGTGCTCCTGGTTGTAGATGAACCAGTTGCGCGAGCGGTCCACGCGGAAGAGCGCTTCTTCGATGCGCAGCTGCTCCTGGATGGGTCCGCGCACGCGCAGAAAGCTCAGCAGCGGCTTGCGCGCCGCTCTAGAGGCCATGGCGCACGCAGAGACTGAGGTGGAGGCGACTCGGAGGCGCTTCCAGGAATGGCAGCAGATCGGCGTCTTGGTGCTTGGTGTCGAGTGCGTGTCCTTGTACCGGTACGATACCGCCGCGATCTCTCTGCATAGGCGCCTATACCGGTTTTGCTTCCACAGAATCTCTCCGTATAAGAACTTGCGAGCCACGCGTTATTCCCCCTTTCGAAGAGCTACAAAGAGCACCGGAGGCAGAAGCACGTGCCCAAGCTCACGCTTTACCGGCTCAACATGGGAGACAACCAGTACGCCGTGGCCACGCAGGCGTACGTGAAGCTGATGCTGCACGCGGCGGCGTACCCAGCTGCAGCCTGTTGCGGGCTGCTGCTGGGCGAGCAGCACGGTCAGGGCTTCTCCGTGACAGACGCGGCGCCGCTCTTCCACCATGAAGCGCCGCTCGCGCCACTGCTTGAAGTGGGCTGCGCGCTGGCGGACGCCTGGTGCCAGAAGCGCGGCGGCAAGCAGCAGATCGTGGGCTTCTACTACGCCGGCAGTAGCGCCGCGACGCTCAGCCACTTTGCGGAGAAGGTGGCTGACAAGGTGGAGGCCAACTGTTCGCGCGCCTGCGTGCTGCTGCTGGACAACGCGCAGCTGGACAACGCGGCCAAGCCGGGTCTGCAGCTGCTGCTCAAGGACGTCAAGCGCGGCTGGACGCGCGTGGAGAACCGTCTGCGCGTGGACGACGCAGCGGCTGCAACGCTTGCCCAGGGACTGCAGCAGGGCGTGCAGCGCGACCTAGTGGACGTGGAGCAGCACCTGGAGGACGGCGCCAAGGACTGGAGAAACCCACACCTCGTGCAGCTTCTCAAGCTCAACGTATAGATGCGTGCGGGAGTAGTTTCCAGCGCCAGAGACCCGATGCTCGCCGTCAAATGCGCAGCTTCGCCTTCAAGACGCCGCCTGTCCGTATGTGATTTGCCTTTGCTCATTCCACTCATCACTTCTACCACTTTGTACTCGTCACTGCAGAGCTACTAGCGTCATCCGTAGGCTTCCAGCTTCTTCTAGTATCTGGCGTCAGTGGATAGCGCTGTCGAAGTGACTGGCAGTCTGGACGTAGACCTGGCGTCGTAGCTCTCCCAACGCTTGATCCGGCAGCGTTTTGTCCGGCGTCGCCTTGGCCAGCGCTCGCAAGAAGTTGCTGAGCAGCAGTCGCGCGTTCTCCAGATCCCATAGCAGTGCGTGGGAGCTGCGTAGCGCACATGCAAGTCGGCCAGCCGCTGCAAACTGCCGCCGCTCCACCAACGCGCACACGACATAGTCCCCACTGGACGTCCAGATCTTCATGGACTCCTTCCGCTTTCGCTGGCTCAGCACAAAGGCCGTAACGGCATCATGCAGTCCGCTCTGCTGCAGCTGGCACACGTCGAAGCGTAGCAGCGCCAGCTCCATCACGTGAGGCCAGCACGATGCGCTTCGTGCCAGCTGTCGCACACTGTCCAGCACTCGAGTCGCGTGCGTGGCTCGTAGACCGTCGAACGGACTCAGAAGCAGCAATTGCGTGGCCACCGCGGGCTGCTGTGCCTCCCAATGGGCCAGCGCCACGGCCTCCACCACACGCTCGTCCTGGAGCTTGCTGTAGCTCAGTGAGGTGTACCAATGCAGCAGTCGGTCGCCCCAGCAGCCCCGCGAGAAGAGCGCTGCCCAGCACGCCTCATTCCCCGCCTCACTCTGAAGAACTGACTGGTTTCCAGCGTCCTCCAGTGTCGCAGCCACTTGGAACTGAGCGCACACGCGAGTCTGCACTGCTCGCACCTGCTCTTCTTGCCACGCAGCGATGCCACGACTTTTTACGCCCTGGGCTTCGTCCCGCTGTAACAGCAGATTGCACAGTGCCACCGTAGCTTGCTCTGAAAAGCGCAGCGCTTTGGCTGCGTCGGTGTGCTTCGAGGCTGCAAACGATTCCACAAAGCTCAGCAATTCCTCGAACAGCACGTCAAAGTGGCCCAGGATCTCGCGACTCGGTACGTCCAACACGCTCGGGAAGCTCTCCATGCTCGCATTCAGGCGATGCACAGTCATTAACGCGGCCCACACAGCCTTCACGTGGAGTCCAAAACGCCACGTGGCTGCCTCAGCACTGCCATTTGCGCCTTCAAGACCGCGAGAAGCTGAGGAGAGCACGTGACTCAGCACCGCAGACTTTGTCCATTCGTGACTGTCTTCGTAGTGCGAGATGACGCGTTCGCATTGCGTCCAGACAGAGCTTCGCACCGCCGTCTGCAGCTCTAACGAACCGCTGTGACGCGCTGCCACCTCCTTCAACAGCGACGAAGGCGACTGCGCTAGAAGCGTCACCACGCGCTGTAGTACGTCTGCAGCCTTGGCTGCAGCTTCCTTGTCGGTCGTTCCACTCAGGAGACAACGGAGGTGACGACCCAGTTCCACCGCCTCCGGGCTCGTTTTGACCGCATCGCCCACTGATGCAACGTCCGTCATGTCCGTCGTCCACATCCACACCAAACGTTGCGTCCACTGCTTTGTGCGTGTCCAGTCTCTGTCGTATTCCCCGTCAAGTTGCTGTTGAACCAGAGTCGCCACAGCCGTCTGGTAGCTCTGTGTAATGGCGACGACGACTTCTTCATTCGAGGCTTTGACACCAGCGCTGGAACGAAGAATCAACTCAATAATGAGCGTCACTAGCTCCACGGATGTCACGCGCTGACAAAGTCCCTCCAGCAACTTTTGCAGCACGTCTTCGCGACTAGAAGCTTGCTGCAACGCATCCGTAGCAAACCAGGTACGCAATGCCGTCTGCAACGGCGCTAGAGACTGCGACTCGGACTGCTCTGTGTCTGATAGCACAGCATGATGCTCCGCTTCGCTCAGTAGCAGCCAGCAAGCGCTCTCGGCCAGTTCACGCTCCAAGTAACGCAGCTCCAGCTCCTTGCGCTGGAACTGCGACGGATCCCACGACGTCGACGCACTAGAGGACGTGGATGACGCCGACGACACGTTGGACCGCGGACCTGACGTCTGCCAGGAGTTGTACTTGGTGTGGAAGAGCGCCAACACATCAGCCACGAGCTCCAGGCGCTTCTCGCGCGTCAGCAACGCACCAAAACGCGTCAAACCCGTCAGTCGCTGGCCGTAGAACTCTTCTGCGAGGTCGAGATGTGCCACCAGCTCCGGCAGCGGTTTGTGGTTCGAGCCATCCAGGAACAAGTGCAGGAAGAGCAGCAAGTGCTCGTTGGAGAGTACCGAGAGGCAAGGAACGCACGATTCGTATGCGTACGCTGCCAGATCGGCCGACAGCGCGACTGCGTCGCCATGCTCGCTCCAGATACCGGAGAGCAGATCGTTCAGGTAGATGAAGACCATGGAGCTGGCGGAAACACGGTGCAACTTCCGTAGAACCTTGGTCACCAGCTTGACAGTCTTGCCACTTAATAGTGGACGTGCCGCCTCCACTGCTGTCTGCCGCTTTGCAGCTAGTGTGTCTGTGTGTGACGACATAGGCGTCAGCAACTCTGGGGTTGTTGTGGCTGCACTCACCAACTTGAGATCCACAGACTCGGCGTCAGGCCCCAAGGACTCGGCAATGTCCTTGAGTTTCTTCAGACACATGAACAATAGCGTCACACGGTCACTTGACGGCTTGGACAATGGGAAGAGCGAGGTTTCTCTACTGGGGGTCATCTCTGTGGACTGGTGAATGCGCTTGGAACACTCGAGCACCATCCTCAACACCAGCAGCAAGCCCACGTGGTCCGTGCCGTCCAGTAGCTCATACACGCTGTGTCCTCCTCTGTCTTCGGGCTTTAACAGAAAGTCCCCAAAGGCAGCAGGTCGCTGCAGAGCTTCTTCCAGAAAGTCCACGTCCTCGCTTCGGAAGGCCTGGTCCAGTTGGTCGTGACGACTGAGTGAACTGCTGCTGGACGTTGGAGACAGCAGCGCATGCTTGATGTAGGCCAGCACGCAGACGTACTCGTCCAGTTGATACTTGCTGGCGAACTGACGCGCGACTTGGAAGCGCTCCTTCCGTGTGGCTAGCTGCAGGATCTTCTCTTCGCGATACGTGGCATCGCTGGCGAAGCGCTCGAGGTCCAGCTCCGAGTTGAAGAAGGTGCTCATGTGTTCCAGCTCCTGTGACTGTTTCTGCGAGGCCAATCGCGCCTGGCACTGCTTTGCCATCTGCAAGTATGTCTGGTAGCGCTGCGTCGACACCAGCAACTGTGGAGGCTTTGACAAGTCACTGCCGATGCCTTCTCCATCGACAGACATCCCACTGACCAGTTCGTCCTCTTCTGATTTCATTGCGGAGCTGCCAAAGCGACGCGCAGCTTCGTATGACGACGATAGTGCCTGCAGACGCTCTCGGCGAGGCGCCAGACCCGAACACTCGCTTTGAGAGCCGGAGTTCTCCTCTGTTGGTGCCACGGCTTGCGCTGCCAGAAACAAGAAGAAGTGGTGGAAGTGTCGCACCACGGCTTGGCTGCTTGGCACAGTCTGCTCTGTCTGTGGAGGTTCCGTGAACAGCAGCGGGAGGATCTCGGACTGACAGAAAGTCTCAAAGGCCTCGTCCATGCTGAGGTCACTCCAAAGCAGAACATAGCTGAAGGCCAGCTCCAGATACTGTTGCCAGACGCTTTCAGTGTCCAGCACTCTTTCAGAGTGTTCAAGTTCTTGGCTTGAACTGCTTGAGGCCAGCATCACTGCTTCCTGCACACAGATCGGGATCATCTGCTGGAGGAAGGTTCTCATTCGCTCGCTTTCTCCTCGTGGTTCTTCAATGACATCAGCGTTCGTCATCACCTGCACCAACTGGAAGCCGCGTTGTAGCAGTCGCAGCAGGAACCGGCGGTCGTCCTTCTCCTCGCGCAGCAGATCAATCACAACCTCCAGCTCGTTCAGCAAGATGTCTTCCACACTGCCCGCTGCTTTCTTCCCTGCCGCGAGGCGTCGCTGTTCGACGTCGCTGTCTGACAAGCCCAGCTCTATCATCAAGGCTTGAACAGCCTCGATCTTCTCCAGCCACGTCAGCACCAGATCTGTCACATGGTGCGCAAAGAGCTCTTCGGACGACGCATTGGATGCACTCAATAGAGTGCGACATAGCGTGGCTTTCTTGCTCCAGGACGAGAAGGACGAGGCAGACACCAGGTCCAGCACCAGCGACACCAAGTGTAAGAGCGTCACGCCCTCGCTGCTGCCACCGCCGTAGCTGGAAGAGATACCTGTAACTTTTTGAGCGCCAGTTGGGATCCCACTGATTACTTTCATCGTCAAGTCATACGCGACGTCGTAGTCCATACAGTATAGTGCCGCATACGCGCCCTTCATGTAGATTTCCAGCTTCTGCGCGTCCACGCGCAGCAGTTTCGCCAGATGCATCACAGCATCCAGCGGTTCATCTTCCGTCTTTTCTTTAGCGTTCAGAGGCGCTCGGTGCTGTGTGAGCCACTCACGTGCTCGCGCAGACGGACGGTAGTTGCTCGGGTTGCTTGTAAACACGCCGCAAACCGTCTCCAGCCGTAACTTGTCGCGCTCCTCAACGTCATCTTCGAATCGTGTCGTGCGCAACTTTGCGGGCGAGAGCTTCACGGCTCCATACGTCAGCAGATCCAGAAGTTCGCAGGCGTTCGCGTTGTCGATCTCAAGCGCCAGTAATTCGTCGTAGAGTTGCTTCGCGCCTGACGCCGCGCGATCACCTTGGTTCCACACTGGCAGCTCCAGTAAACGTCTCGCAATGTTAAAACAGCGTGTAGCTGCCGCATGAGAGGCCACTGTCTGGACATCCTCGGAATACCCCGTCACCGTGTCGAGACGGGCTTGAATGGACAAAATCAACACGTCCAACACGTGGTTCACCGCTTCCACATCCGAGGAGATCCAATGGTCCACCAGGTCTTGCGCTGCGTCCGCGTACTTGCTGTCCGTGGACAGTAGATGCTTCAGGATAATGTCCAAGATCATCTCCTGGGTGAGACGCTCGCCGAACGCGTGTTGCTTGAGTTTCATGGCGTCCTGAAGCACTTCCATCCACTGACCGTCCGTGATGCCGTCCTTGTCATCCGAGTCGGTAGTTTCAGACAACGCCGACTGACACATTTGCTCCAACAAGGCGTGTGGACCAACGCTAGCTCCAGATCCAGCGCCAATGCCACCTCCAGTCGCCAGCATGCTGTACTTGAGGTCGCCCGGACAGCTTACGACTCCATACCGACTAAGCACGTCCATGGTCACCATCAAGTCCTCCATCTCGTCCACTGCCACCTGCAGCTGCGCGATCTCGGGCGGGTCGTCGTCCTTGCGCACGGGCAGCGACTGGAAGATGGTCCAGAGCTGCTCCACCAGCACGGAATGACGCTGCAAGTACTCTTCTTCATCTCCAGCTCGCGATTTGTCCCCAAGAACGCTCGTAATGTCGACGGAATACACCACGTCCAGTGCCGTCTTGATTAGCAGCGCGTCGCTCTGGATCCAGCGGTCACCAAGTGCAATGGATGGGTTACTCTGGTGAATCAGAAGCGCCGAGAGTGCTAGCGTCGTAAGCGACGGCTTCTCCGCCAGGATACTCTGCGCTAACCATGCAAACAGCTCGTCCAACGCGTACATACAATCCTGGCGCTGCGAGACGAACACCGTATTCAGACGCTGCAAAATGGCACCACCATCGTTCTCGAGCTCCTGTGCATCCTTGCCAATCACCAGCAGCGCTTGCTCCTGTATCGATAGCGACGTCCACTCACTCAGGGGTAGAAGACAGCACGCTGAGAGGTGGAGGGGGTACACACACTTGTACAACCGCTCTGCGCTCAAGACGAACGCGTCAAACGGCTGTTTGGCCTCGCACGCCGTCCAGCCCAGTAGACACTTGGCAGCTAGACGACTCAGTTCGTAGGCTGAGGAGAGCTGGCCATAGACCGCATCCATCTCCATAACGCGCTTGGTGAACCATTCCGCGTATTCCACCGCTCGTTCATCGCGGCTTCGATGCGTTTCAGCTTCAAAGCTCGAAAGCTCATCCTTCGTCAGGTCCTGAAGATGATTTTCAGGGAGAAGAACGAGTGCTTCTGCCACCGAATCATCATCCAGAGAATGCGGGGAATCCTCCAGGTTCTTCAGTGTGTAGAACTGCCTGTCGTCTTCCACTTGTACAGCAATCGCCGGTAGCAATGAAGCGTATCGAGTCGGTAGCACACAGGACGGGATCAGCTCCAGCACGTCGAGCCAGTGTGGGAACAGATTCCATGCTTGACGCTGAAGTAGAACACTGAGTGTCTCCACTCGGCCTTCGCGAGCTAGTTGCTTGGCTGTGAGCAGTACCGGGTTGGATCGGAACAGTACAAATGCTTCACCGTCGAAGACTTGACTGTCACTCTCGCTGTCATCACGAGCTTCTTCTTCCTCAACTAGAAGCATCTGCAACGTCTCGAGACGATACATGTACCGCTGTAGGCTCTCTTGTTTCTGCGCCATGGCCTCTTCTTCGGGACCGTCCAAGCCAGTCAGCGCGTCCCACGCCACATCGAAGACCTTCTTCATATTGGCGCTAGAATCCTCCACAACGAGGTGCAAACACTCCTCCAGCACCCACGACTTGTCTTGGATCGAGCGGAGATGACTCAAGGCAACCGTAAACGCGTCCTTTTCGCCGCGTTGGAGCGCGTGCTGCGGACAAGTGGAGATGAACACGAGACCGTCGTGCACAGGTTCACTTTCGTCAGTCAAAACAACAACTCCTTCACGGAAGTGCAGCCAAATCCGACGATGAATAGCGTCAACATCGATACTTGATCCTTGGCTCTGCGTGGCATGAAGCGCGACGACAGCGAGCGCCTCGTCAAATCGCTCAGCTTCCATCAGCAGCTCCACGAAGGTCTGAGTATCCACGCTTCGAAGCAAGTTGGCCACCCAGACACCGTCTTGAACGATCACCTCGCATGCGACAAGCGTATGAGCTTCAGCTCTGGCATTACTTGGTCCAATGGCAAACGCAAGTGTCTGCATATCGTCGCTTTGCACGGCAGAACCGGGAATCCTGGGCCTGTACACCTGCACCTGTGCGAGGTGGAGACGTCCAAATCCGTCTGTAGATGCTCCGTGTTCGTCCTCGCTGGCGTCTTCCTCTTTAGCAGTGACCTCACTTTCATCCTCATGCCCAGCAAGTCTGGTGTAGATGATGCACTTGTTGGTGAGCATAAGGGCCATCAAGTCCGACGTGAGCCACGACACGCCCTCCACAGAGCAGTTCGCAAGCTCTGGTGCGACATCTACTATGCTCTCAACGCTCGTCCACTTGAGCACGTCAGCACATGCATCTACCTGACGCACAGCAAGTCGACCTGCGCCATCCAACATGGCTACGCTGTTTCCATCAGGCGATAGAGCCAATTGGGATACTGAACCTTGCAGCACCTGCGAGTCGGTCGTCTCGGCGCCCACCATCATCTTGAGCGGTGCAAACAGCGAGCTCTTGACGCTTGTCAACAGTCCACCACTGTCCTCTGAAGTGTCTTCAGCTGCCACGGGGTCATTTTTTGTCTCTGCTGTAGCCTCAGCCTCAGATCCAACGGCATCTTCCTGCGTCCGCTTCCCCTTGAGTACCATCGTGTAGTCCAGCAGTTCAGCTACGTCCTTATTGTCTGCATCTGCGACCTTCCACACACTTAGCGATGACGCTTGCTTCTCCATTAGGTCGGCGCTCGGGTCTTTCAGTCCACCGGTGACCACAAGGAGCTTGTTGCTGGGCTCGAAAGCCGCCGCCATAACGCCCGCGTGCCACTCATTGAGTCGTTTGACCACGGAGAAGGCAAGCAAACCCTTGTGTTTGTCGGTAGCGCTCTGGTTCATCGCCACGAGCGTCAATTTGGCCAGCTGAACGCTCATCTTGAGCCACACCCCGTCATCCGAGAGTGCGAACAGCGTGCTGCCAGTTGATGTCTGGAAGAAGAGGCTCACAATGGACGCTGTGGAGGTCCAGTACTTGGCTGAGAGGTACTCAGACGGCTTCACCTGTAATAACAGTGGCTTGCCAGCCTCTGACGACGAGTCCACCCAGTTGGGATGTGCCACCACCCACAGGCAAGCTTCGGAGGCGTCGTCTTTGCCCGGTGCTCGGCCGCTGACGACCAGGAACTGGCCGTCGGGACTCCACTTGAGCAACCAATGAGTGTCCACATGGGCATCTTCCATGCTGGCATCTCCCCCTGCGAATAGATCCACGAACTCGGGCTCTTGCTTCGCAGCGTCGGGTGCCACGTGGAACAGGCCGATGCGCACGAAGTTTGGGTCCGATTGCGACCGGAACAGTACGGCCGAGCGCACGTCATCGCACACAGAGACAACAGCAGATGCGTCTTCGGGGAGAGCGTGCACTTCGCCCCTTGCGAGCTCCTGCGCGGCCAGCAGCAGCGCCGCAGAGGGCCCTCGCGCCGCCACCCCACCTTCCAGAGGCTCCATCGTGGCCAAAATGGCAAGCGGAGTCAGATACACGTGGACATACCGGTATACTTCCCGGTAAATGAAGATGTACCGGTAACAAGTCGGTACCAATCTTCAAAGTCTGCGACACGTTTTCCAAGTCGTCCTGGTCCGATGATTGGTCAGAAATGATGGATTGGTAGAAACACGCAACGCACCCTTTTCTCCAATCGCAATCTCCATCTCATCCCGTTCTGACCAATAGCCATCCGCGTCCGTTGCCCACCCAACACGGCATCACTCGGCCAGGTCATTAGCCAATTGGCATCACAAAGCGAGGACCAGTCGTAGAGCGAGCAAGTTGTCGCTGCGTGCTCCGGCGTCCGCTGCTCGCTGCATGTCTGCATCTCGACGTGCCTAGAGCGACCACCTTCACCTCCACCCGTGTGTAGCGTCTCCTTCCGAAGTCTACAGTCCGAGAGATGGCGCGCAGCAAGCACAGCAAGCCGCGATCGCCGTCAGTGACGTCGTCGTCCTCGTCGTCTTCTTCCTCATCGTCCTCGTCGTCCTCGTCGGACAGCGAGGAGAGTGACGCGGGACGCTCCACGCACCACAGGACGCAGCCGCGCTTCCCGCCAGTGCCGGCCCCCGAGTACCCGCCCAAACTGCGTGACATACTGCTCAAGGCCAAGAAGAAGCATCGATCGGGTAAGTGTCGTTACTTCCGGTAGTGGCACTTTGCTTTGCGTGGTGTTTTCACAGCTGATGAAAACTAACGGAACGCTTGAATGTGGTGGCGAGAGCAGACATTGCCGCGGATCAATGGGGCCGCGAAGGCTTCGCCGGCTCGGAGGTGTGCGAGCTGCCACTGGGCAAGTCGGAACCCATCAAGCGCGAACACTGCAGTGATCTGAGTGTGCAGCGCTTCATTGATGAGTACGAGCGCCCTGATGTGCCTGTGGTGATCGACGGCATTCCTGAGGCTGACGGCTGGACAGCTACGCAGAACTGGGGACTCAAACAGCTGCGCAAGGATTACAAGAACGTGCAGCTCAAGTGCGGCGAGGACGACGACGGTCGTTCCATCCGGATGAAATTCAAATACTTCATCAAGTATATGAAGCTGCAGACGGACGACAGTCCGCTCTATATCTTCGACAGCACGTTCGACGACCACGAGGACACCAAGCAGCTGCTAGCCGACTACAAAGTGCCCAAGTACTTTCCTGAAGATCTCTTCCAGCTCGTGGGCGAAGAACGCCGTCCGCCCTACCGCTGGTTCCTCGTCGGACCCAAACGCTCAGGTACGACGCTACATCTCGACCCGCTGGGCTCCAGCGCCTGGAATACGCTCATTGTGGGGCGAAAGCGCTGGGTTCTCTTCCCTCCACACGTGGCCAAGAGTCTCGTGAATGGTAAGCGTCATGTACGTGGCGACGAAGACGATGAAGCTGTCAACTACTTTATGGATCTGCTACCACGACTGAAACGCGCAAACTCGCCGGAAGCGCTGGGCTGCGTTGAATTCATGCAGTATCCAGGCGAGACGGTGTTCATCCCAGGCGGCTGGTGGCACGCCGTCTTCAATGTGGAGGACACGGTGGCTGTGACGCAAAACTTCTGCAGTTCACAGAACTTTGAGCGCGTGTGGCGCAAAACGCGCTCGGGCCGCAAACGCATGGCCGTCAAGTGGCTACGCAAGCTGGCCAAGCACCATCCGGAGCTGGCGACCCAGGCCGCAGAGCTCAACCGGAAGGACAAGTTCGTCATGTATGGCGAGAGAGAGCATTCGGATAGCCATGGTGACGCCAAGAACTCCCATAAGAGGAAGAAGAAGACAGCGGAGCTAGAGGAAGTCGTACAACCTCGCGCGGACGGTCACTCTGGCAAGAAGAAGAAGAAGCGCTGCTAGGGCAGATAGCGCGGCGCAGATTGCGACTCGCAACGCGCAGTTGGGTTGGAGTGGCATGCATAGAGATGCTTTGTGTGGGAGGCATGTCCTCTATAGCAAAAAGGAATAGAGTCCTGCGGTGTCTACCACTGAGCGCCCCAGGACTAGAATTGGCTGCTGGCCGAGCAGTTAGCAGACAGTTCCAGCAGTTCACGGACAGCTGCATACTGAATTCCAGTGCCCGCAACAGTGCTGAGGGCTGGTCGTGCTCTAGGGAACCAGAGGAAGTCTGGATGATCGTCGTTCGAGGCGCCAAACCACTCGCCGCCCAGGATATTGTGGATGCCATCTAGCTCGATAAAGTGCATGCACGTATCGCTGGCCAAGTAGTTGGCTGCCTGTCCTGAATCCACGAGGCCGCCGTCCTCGAGACTTTCCACCGTCCACGTCACGCTCGTCTCCATGAGCACGATGCGCTCTGTGTCTTCATTAAAGGGGTACGTAGTGGTGTTGTAGAACTGACCAGCCAGATTGGGCGTCAACTCCTTCTGTATGAGCACATCGTAGCTATACAGGCTGGTTTCACACTTCAGCGCCGCTCGCGACGTCCAGTACCACAGAAGAGTTGAGAGAGCCGAGGATGTTGGCCAGTGCGACGTGCATGAAGCCCGGATCAAGTTCGCGACGCGAAGCGGAGATGTACCGACCGTATTGGTCCACAGCAGTAGTGCTGTCAGAACCATAGAAGCGCGTACCCGTAAAGACCACTTGGACGCCGCCGTCGTCGTAGACGGACGTCAAGAGCGCCTTCAGGTCCAAGGGCTGGAAGATCACGCCACGCCTCTCCACAGCGCAGTTGGGCTCTGGTTCCAGTAGTGCCGCGGGTGCCCGGGCGTGGCAGATGCCGTATCATGTTGGGATACAATACCCCTGCGTCTCACCTGAGCGAATGGCACACACACTGCCATCGATAAGGCTAGAGCACTCGGCATCCACAGAGCAAGCAGTCCTCCAAGATCTGGACAAGATACCTGAGTCTTCGGACACGGCGGTAGTGATAAAGTTGTTCACGTCCAGACCGAAAGCTGTCGCGAACTTTTCGGCGGGACTGAGTTGAGTGCTGTCCCAACAGTAGTTAATGCTATCCAGATACTCGGGCTAGTAGCTGCCTGGCCATGGGATTGAGGAACGCGCTACGCTCGTGGGTAGTGCCTTGAGGTTCATCTCCATGGTCATGCCAAAGTACGCTTCGAGTTTGGCCACGCCAATGGACTCAATTGCAGACTTGGTGAGTATGATGGAGACGTCAGAGTTCGTGGAACTGCCATTTGAGCGTGTGGCGGCGCCGGCCACACTGCTAGCATGCGCTAAAAGAGTATTGGCCTCGTTGCTCCCGGACGGATTGGTCCCAATCGGTGAGGCCTCAGTCCAAAATAGTGTTCCAAAGACGACCACCAAGACGAGGTAGACAGCGACAAACGCTTGCTTGGCTTCCATATTCGATCCTTGGGCGAGCTTGCTGCTACTAGGAAGTTCTGCGAACTGGCAAAAGATGCAATGGCCGAGGATAATCGGTGCTTAGTTCGTGTTCACGCGAAAGCGGAAGCGTAGATGACGGGGATGCTACAATCATCATAGGCAGTATGTTTCGATCACCATTTCGTCGTGTCGAGACCATTCTACCGGGAGAAATGGCTGATGAGACGGCCAGTCGTGGACAAAGAGTTCATCCGCCTCTAGTTTTGAGCTGTACATGACCTGTGGTGTCGAGCTAGGCATCGGGAGCCACATAGATATATCATACTCGGTCCTGCCGGAATGCCGATGGTCAATTTGGGTCGGAGACACGCCCCAACACTCTGTGAATACAACCAGAAGTCTAGGGACACAAGTACACTTGCTTTGCTCTGGCCCTCTGATTGCTCTTCTACGAGGGCATGCAGGCGAGCAATGAGGACGTGATCGCACCAGATGGCAGCATAGCTTGATCTCCTACTGTCCAAATGGAACTCCGAACCTGGCAAACCTCCTCTTTCCGTGCGTTGGCATCTGTAAGCCACGGGATGTGATGCAATATTCCCTGAGATCACCTGAAGTTGCGGTTACCACCTACCTCCGCATAGGATGGCAGTCCGCGGAAGAGGTCATCTGCAGTAAGCAGCAGTCGGTTGCAAGTGGCTGGACAAAATCAGAAGCGAGAGCGCAGGGTGTTTCGCGCCACATGCCGTTCTTATCGGCGCTCTTCCGTTTTCCACATCCATTCCCCTCCTTCCGCCTCTCGCTTGCTACTTCATTTCAGTCTTCAATTCGCCCAGTAAAGGCCATCCCCACGCTCGAAATTTGAGTCCCCTGCATCCGACAGTCGCCGAGCCATCCAACAATCCCAAAATGGCCCAAGAATCTCTAGCTCGAGCCGAGTATGAGGTGGCCAGCACGCCGCAGGGCTTCCCGGAGTCGCAACCCGTGAGCACAACGCGCCGCGCATGTCTAGTGAAGATGTACATGGGTGTTCCAGGCGTCGTCACAGGCGCTCTGCTGGGCATCCTCATCGGCTGGGGTGTGCAGACCACGAATCCGTCGGCCGAGCTGACGACATGGATGGGTATCCTCGGAACGCTCTTCATCCGCGCCATCAAGTGTCTGGTGGCGCCGTTGGTGTTCTGCAGTCTGGTGGTGGGCATGGCCGACATGCTGGCGGTGGGCAAGGCCGGCAAGATCGGTTCGCGCGCCTTCCTCATGTAC
>JAADYK010000588.1:0-16926 GCA_023338225.1 Halophytophthora batemanensis
CGAATTCCGGGGCGTTAAAACATGCCCCAGAACCGTCCAATAGCCGGTAAAAACATATCCAAACAGCAGCTTCAGGCTCGTAATATTCGGTTCAGGGCAGGCCAAAACGTGGGTGTGCGATGTCTCTTGGCGCGGAGTGTAAAACCTCCAAAGCATCAACAAAGGGGATCGAAGCAAAGATGGAGGCGGCACCGAGGCTGCGTGTGCTGCTAGCGCTGACGCTGACGCTGCTGCTGGTCGTGGGAATGCCTGCGACGCAGGCTATGCAGGTGATGGTGCCGCGCGCGGGAACGGAGTGCTTTTCTGTGGAGGCGGAGAGCTTTAAGCACGGCATCTCGCTCAATTACGAGGTCCTGCGAGGCGTGGCGGAAGCGCTGGAGACGGAGCTAACGGACGGCAAGCAGCAGGTGGTGTACGCGCACAAAGGCGCGTCTGGACGCTATGCGGGTGCTATTGAGGCGGGTGGATTGCACTCGGTGTGCTTCAAGAATGAAGCCTCGCCTGTGGGCGACGTAGTGGTGGGCTTCTCCTTCCACGCCGACGACCCGACGCACGAAGTGCTCTCCAATGCAGACGCCACCAAGATCAGTTGAGTGACCCTGTAGCTGCATAGTTAGCTCGGGTGACGGGCGCTAGTGGTGCTAACGGTATCTCTGGGAATGCGCTTGGCTGGGAATATTGGCGCAGAACAAGTGCAGGAGCTGGAAGACCTGGTGTACGACCTCGCGGTGAACCTGGACACGGTCAAGGACACACAGGCCTACATGAAGGCCATTACACAGGTTCACAACCAGAGTACGTGGTTTCGTGTGCTTCTGAATCGCTGCTTCTTGGCGGTCGGGGACAAATCTGACGCAGTCGTGCTGTTTGTTGGTATGACTGCCTGGTTGTCTGGTTGCACCCTTCCCTTGCAGTGATCAGCAGTACACACGAGCGTATCATGTGGTGGACATGCATCGAGGCCGTAGTGCTTACGGCTGTCTCACTGGCGCAGATTTCCTTCCTGCGTCGCACGCTCGAGGTCCGGCGCGTGCTGTAGTCAGGAGGCGTCCAAAGTCTCCGGAGAACTGTTCGGAAGGTTGAAGGACCAATCCCGATAGTGTCCGATTCGCGTTCATATGTCTCGTTGTCCGTTCGGCTTCCAGTGTGCTTTACGTCTTCGAGTCTCAAGCGTGGGCATGCAATGAACCACGTCACGCCCTGACTGCGAAGCGGTGGCTGAATAGCTCCATTTTGCCTCTTCACTGCTTGGCTGTTATCAAGTTACCACTGAGCAACGCTCCATTGTCAGGGAGATAGCAGCTAATAGGCTGGCAAGACAGCACGACAGTAATGGACGTGGACGGTCGCAGTCACGTTCTCCAAGTCCTAGTGCTACGCCTAACATCGGCCAACTGCATCTCCAGCTAGCGCCAGGCGAGGGAGTAACCTCCCCTTTTTGAATACTCGCTCTTTATGTTCCTGTCAAGACAAATCTACTACTACAGAGCACGTGGCACATCCCCTCGTTCATTCCCCAAGCTCTTCTCTCGACGGGAGATCCACCGGTGTGGTGGGAGCGGTCGGCCGGTCAGTGCGCAAGGGAGACATGGATCCCGGCCGCGCAAGACCACAAGTCTTCCGGTCGCTCTAGGCGGATCAAGGACAAGTGGTGGCTCCAGTGGGAAGGACACTACACCATGAAGACAGCCTCGTGCTGTGGGAGAACCAACTGCAGCATCACCAGCGAGGAGGTCTTCTCGTGCTCACTCGTGCTCCTGGAGTCCGGGTGGATGGAGATGCCTACTCTGCGGTTGTTCGTTGCGTGTGAGCATGCTCCCGCACATCGGTCTGAAACGAAAAACAGCATTCTTTTAGGGCCAGGACGGTACTTTGGTATCTCGTGGAGTATATCGAGGCGTGTTAAAGTTGTCGTCGCCGACACGGAGACTCACGCTGTCGCTGCTACTATCACTCTCGACCGCTTGCGCGCGCTGGCGTCTGCTGGAGTCGTAAGTGTCTTTCGCTGTTCAGTGTGAGATACAATGTACATGTACATGTGCACGCTCGATGCATTCGGGTCCGGCACAGCACCGTCCACCACCATGAGGATTGCAGAATCCATTCGACACGACAGCCCTGACACAGCCATAGAATTGGCAGCGAGAACTGCCACCGTGCACCTTGCACAGCACACTTCGGACGTGTTTGCCCATTTCGGTGGACATCTTGTCAGGCACCACGAAGACAAGCGTAATGTTCTGAGCTTTCTCCGCCGCTTTATGCTCGTCGGGCACGCACATTGCAGCAAACTCGCCCAGCCGAGGACAGAAGAAGCGAACCAGTACAGGTGTTTTGTCCCCTGAAACTCGAACGCGAGGCGAAGTCCAGGAAGGAAGACACCCAACTCGAAGTTGCTCTCCACCCCGTCGCGCGTAGAGTTGAAGCGCTTCTCGGAGAACATGAACAGCAGAAACGCCGTCATGGCCTCTCCATCCGAACAGGATCTCCGGTGGATTTTACATGGATCAGTCCCGACCGCAACGCTCCCACCTTGCCGGCGAAGTGGTGTCCAAGTGATCACAAGAAATGGGTCTTGTCGTTCGCACTGAAGGCCAGCACCATCCTGCGGAATGTCACCTACTCGAACCACCAGGCGCGCAAGTCGTCGGCCGCGAGTCGCGTGTCCATCGGCGCAGCCGCCGATCGGAATGAAGCTAAGTTCGACTACTGCGGATCGTAAGCGCCGGCATGTGCGTTCGGTTCCATCACCTCCGCTTCCGCTCCTAGGTTTCTCCAGTCTGTTCCAGTCTCCCATTGCTTCGACCGAGAAAAGATCAACTAACGTCCTTTCCACGGAGCCATCACTCGCTCGCTAGCGCTGGCCATTGCAGCAGCGCGTGGGGAGAAGAAGAGCAACTCCATTTGTTTGCATTGCGTCAGCGTCAGTGCTAATGTCAATGTGGGTCAAGCGCTCAGCCCGTTGTGTCCGTGTCTGTCTACCCAGGCGTTGCGGCGTCCAGCAGCTCCTGCTCCCACTCGACAACGTTGTCGCCTGTGCCCAGATAATACGCATAGTGTGTGTCCAGACTCTTGACCGAGGCAAAATCGCGGATGCCAGCGATGCCCACGTCGCGCACGAAAAACTTCCAGTGTCGCCGCGTCACCAGCTCGCGGTCGTACTCCGTGAGCATGGCCCAGAACTGCGCCGCGTATCCGTGGTGACTTCGGAATATGTCGAGGCATGACTTCAGCTTTGTTTCCCGCGTTTTATCCAATCAAATAGCAGCGTGGGTGGCTGGGAACCTCTTTTTACCCAATCCAACCACCGATGCCCATCTCGCATCACAGCCGCACAAGTCCATCAACCTTCAAAACAACAGACCAATTGAGCAACATGAGCAAGGCGCTGGAGGCGCTGCGCTCGCGCGGCATGCTGGCGGCTCTGACGCGTGCGGACATGGGTCGTACGCTGGACCAGATGATGCAGAAGACGGAAGCTCCCGCTGTGTACTGCGGCTTCGACCCCACGGCCGACTCGCTGCATCTAGGCAACCTGCTGCAGGGCATCGCACTACGTCACTTCCAGCGCGCGGGCATGCGCCCCATCCTGCTAGTTGGTGGTGCCACAGGCATGATCGGTGACCCGAGTGGCAAGTCGGAAGAGCGTGTGCTCCTCACGGACGAAACGGTGGCGCGTAACGCGGCGCAGATCGCCTCGGGACTCTCCTCCGTGCTGGACTTTGACTGCCCGCGCACGGGCGCCATCATCTGCAACAATGCTGAGTGGCACACGCAAATGTCAGCGGTCTCGTGGATGCGCGATATTGGCCGGTGCGTGTATGCACATACCTATCTCTTCATCTGCTTGTATGTGTGTATGTGTGGCATGAACTGACGCTAACGATGGTCCTCGGCCGTGGACCGTAGCCACTTCCGCGTGAACGCCATGCTGCAGCGTGACAGCGTCAAGAATCGCCTCGAGTCAGAGCAGGGTATCAGCTTCCTCGAGTTCTCGTACCAGCTCTTCCAAGCCTACGACTTCCTGCACTTGTACCGTCATCGCAACTGTGTCATGCAGATCGGTGGCAGTGACCAGTGGGGTAATATCGCTTCGGGCATTGAACTGGTGCGCAAGAGTACGGGTGACGAGGTCTTTGGCGCAACTATGGCATTGCTCACCACGGCTACAGGCGAAAAGTACGGTAAGTCGGCGGGCAATGCAGTCTGGTTGGACCCGACCAAGACCTCAGCGGTAAGTTTTATAGCGCTTGTGGCGCTTTGGAACTCTACGTCGTAGTCCGCTCACGGTGTTTGTCGCTGTTCCCGTCTCCAGTTCGATCTCTACCAATACTTTCTCCGCTCAGATGACCGTGACGTAGAGCAGCTGCTCAAGAGCTTTACGTTCCGAGAGCTGGAGGATATCCGCGAGATCGTGGCCGAGCACCAGAAGGCCCCGGAGAAGCGTGCGGCGCAGAAACTCCTGGCCGAAGACATGACGGCGTCATTGCACGGCAAGGAGGGACTGCGTGCGGCGCTGGACGCGACAGAGGCGCTCTTTGGCCAGAAGAGCGCTCCGCTCACGGCCGAAGCGATGCTGCGCATGGCTGGCGACGCCCCCAAGACGGAGCTTTCTCGTGGCGATGTGGTGGGCCAATCAGTCGTGGATCTCGCGGTGAGAATAGGGGCGGCCAAGTCCAAGGGTGAGTATTTTTCTTGCGTCGCTTGTGCTGGTTTTGCTTGTACGCCAGGAACTCACTCCCGCCTTTGCGTCTACTTCTTTTTTCTTGTGTCTTCTCCAGCCGAGTGTCGACGTCTAATCAAGGGCGGAGGCGTCTACCTCAACAACGAACGCATCGAATCGGACACCCATCGCGTGGAGGTATCGGGGCTTTTGGACAACAAAGTGTTGGTACTTCGCGTCGGTCGCCGGAAAAACTTCATCGTTGAGGTGCAGTAAGCAGGCGAGCATTGTTTGCGGTGTTTCCGTGTTGCACTCACACCGCACACCCTCACTTTCATCAATAGCAGGCCATGCAACAAAGTAAGGGGGCACCTGAAGCGTGAAGCAACCCAACAATTCAGCAAGCAAAAGGCATAGCCAAGTATTCATGCAGAATGGGATCAATGCAGCACCAACGAATAGCAACCCCACCACCACTGGACTCTGCTTGAACTCTGTGTAGCTGTCGGCACACTTTTAACTGTTTGCTCTTCACCCTCTTGGTCGGTGGGACGTGTGTTGGGCTCGAAGTAGCAGCAAGAGTACGTCTGTCGCGCGCACAGCCCCGACACAGACGCCGTCGCCTCGTTGAATGACCACGCGTCTCGTGCGTCTGTCGACCATTTCGCGGATCACTCGCGAGATTGACGTGTCGGGTGAAACCATGCAAACTGAGGGCATCACAGTTGTGCTGTCACTCAGCGCACAGAGCAGTGGACCTGGGTCACTGTTGTTGGCGCTTAGCCCAGCAAAGGTCGGTGGGAAGAGGTCGCGGAAAGCGTCGGCACTATCAATGATGGGCAAAGACACAGTAGTAGAGATTCAAGACACAGTAAGTTAGTTGGGAACCCTCGGTCGTTCGTCTCTTGTCGTCGCAGATAAACCAGGTCTAGCTCTGCGCGTGGAGAGACCTTTGGTCCATGCATACCTGAGCACTTTCTCTTCGGAGTCCTTACTCTCATCAGCTGCCACCAGCATCCCAGAGAGCTGTCGTCTCTCCAACTCGATGAAAGCCTCACAGACAGAAGCAGAGGCAGCAGATGCGTCGATTGTCGCAGGCGCGTAGAAAAACTCGGGAAATGCAGAAGCTCTGGATCGTTCCTTGCCTCCTAATAGTGACAAATACGTCACAGGTGAGTTCAACGTGCGGAGTAAGCCACGGAGTGCTAGGGCACAACTCTTCCATTTCGAGCGCACTTACTCAAAAGTGTCAGATCCTCCTCCAGCCATGTGAGAATGTCAAGTACCGTCAGCCGGCCTAGAACCGCTTCTGGTACACTTCGGTAGTCCTGCACCACTGCCAGTGTGTTCTCTCCACAGGCGAACCGTGCCAATACACTGAAGAAGGCTTCATCGTCGCGGACGCTGCACAACAAAGGCGCTCGATCTGTGACGAAGAAGTGCACCAAATCGAGTATTGGGGCTGACCCAAAACGCCTGATGGCGTCCTCGGCATGCTCTCGAGTGTGTTTGTACGGCTTGCAGGCCATTGAGTGGAGATCGGGTACCAGGAAATGCAGAAAATATCTGGAGATGGAGTGGATGTGAAGATCCGAGACAGAGATGTTAATCGTGTCAGCTCGATGAAACTAACTAGCACTTGTTGACAGAGTACTCGACGCAGAGAATGGTGAGCATACTCCTCCTACTTACGAGAGCAGTTTCTCTGTGGTGATGAGTCCGAGATATTGTCGGGTCTCTGTGTGCGCTGTGCAAACACACTCGATGACGAGAGCGCTCGTAGCTTGTGCTCGACTCATCTTTTCCAGCGCGTGGGCGCACGTCACGTCCGAGAGGATCTCTAAGGGCTCTGTCTGTTGCCAAAACTGACCGTAGTCTCCAATCTGCAAGACACATGAGAAGCGATTCACGTGTGAGAAGCTGGACTCTTATGTTGCCAACTTCTTCACGCAAAAGCTATCCGAAACAAAGAGCCCCACCTTCAGCTCCCACAGCAGAGAATCTCGAGGTAATGCGATGGAGGACATGGAGCGTGCCAGAGACTTCATCCGAGGACTGCTGTTGCTGCCACTCGAAACAGAAGAAAACTGGCTCAACCGCAAGTTCTCACGCTGGTGCAGACGCTCACGTCGGTACGAAAAAGAGAAATCTACATATTTCACCGCCATATTAGCAGCAAGGTAGAGCAGCAGCGACGACAATTCCGCTAGTACGTGGTTGGCGCTACGTACTGTCGACGAGGGCGTGAATATCGTGGAGTAATCCACTGATCCGAGGGTTTGTGAGGCAAACACTGTACAGCTCCCACACCGTCAGAAGTTGCTCCGGGTCGTCACTCCAAAAGGATTTCTACTCGCAGACGTGCAAAAAGGAGGGTCATCTGCTAATGAGTCTTCCCTCAATGACACGCAGCCGGAGGCCTCAAGGCTGAATCTTCGCCCACTCACCTCAATGGCTGTGAGTACGTCGCTTGGAATTGGGTCTGAGAGTTGCAACACCAGATCAACGGCCGTGACGAAGTCGTTCAGCAGCGAGCTCTTCGCTTCGATCGTCAGTGATCCCGTTACATCCGCGTACAAACGCAGGACAAAGTCGATCTTGGCATGCAGGTCAGCCTTCATGAGCAATGCCAGGGCACAAAAGACGCGGTGCGCGCAAACAGTTGCAATGGAATCTGCCTTGCCAGCGGTCGATGAGCTCTTTTTCTCTTGGAAGAAGCGGAAGTGCGGCTCTGGGTCCGATAGTAGCATACCGAACACTTCCTCAAATTGCGCAGACTGGAGGTGTCGAGGGTACGCAGGCTTGCGGGTGGCAATTCTCGGCGGTGCCGCCCCAGCCGGCTCGTCATCGTCGTATGCGCCTAAGGCACCTCGAAAGATTTGGGCGCACTCGTCAGCTGTCTTGCGCGAGTGGTCGATGTATTCACTCAGCAGCTGAAAGTGCGTCGAGTCTGCTAGCTCATGGGACGATAATGCAGCACCCATGGTGTGACGGTCCTTTCCAGCACTGGACTGTGCGCTCGTTTCCCCAAATGCGCGGTTTCAGGAGGCTATTCCGAGTTGAGCTAGCTGAGTGTTGGCTCAACTGGGAACTGGGACGCCAAAGACGCCCACGCATCCCATGGACTTCTTGTACATGCGTTGTGAAGCCGCCGCCATTCCACAATAGCTCGCCATCACGACACAAGGTCTCACCCGCGATGGAAACCAGCCCGCTTCTAGGTAAACAAGCGTCGGGTTGTCCGCGCCAGCGCCAGCACTCGCAATGGCATGAGTTCCTCGATCTCTCGAGCATGGCAGCGCAAGTGAGTTTGGCCACGCTCGCGAGGATTGCGCTCACGTCCATCGACTCCATATTTCTCGGACACCTCGGCGTCAAGCAGCTGGCAGCAGCTTCGCTCGCTCAACTGTGGACGAGTCCAGTCCTGCTCGCGGTATGGGCTTCAGCCTCGGCGCTTAACACGGTGAGTTCTGCGAATTCTTTATCTGCCACCGTCAACCACCTCTAAAACTCACACTTCCACAACTCGTTCAAACCTCTCGACTTGATGCTGTAGCTCTGCGGACAGTCGTGGGGTGCAGGCAATCGCGAACTCACCGGTGTGTGGCTGCAGTTTGGGCTTGTGATCACCACGGCATTGTCACTACCCGTTGCAATCTGGTACTGGTGTATCGGCTACGTGCTAGAGTTCTCGACTGACGACGCCGAAGTCATCGCGTTGGCCACACAGTTTGCACGCGTCCTCTCCTGCGCGATCCTCCCGTCGCTCGTCTACTCTTGCCTCCGGTGAGCTCCATGTGCTCCACCTCTGCGGTGTACTTGACACCACGGACTTACATCAATCATCTCCTTTGCTTCTTCCCCGCAGACAATATTTCCAGGCCCTGGGCATCCTTCTGCCTACGACGGCCGTGGGGGTCACCTCCATCTTTGTGGCAGCTGGCAGCAACTACGTGCTCATCTATGGCATCGGGTCGTGGGGCGGCCTTGGCTTCGTTGGCTCGCCGCTCGCCACCGTCTGCGCCTCGTGGTTCCAGCCTCTCGCTCTCTTCTTCTACGGTTTTGTGCTGAAAAAGCACCACCGCCGCGCTTGGCATGGCTGGGATCGCAACGCGCTTACGCTCACCCGACTGAGAGCCTTCCTCACGGTTGCTGGCCCCATCGCCTGCAACAGCTTCATATCCAATTTGGCCAATGCACTGGTGGCGCTCGTGGCCGCTAAGCTGGGTGCGCGAGTCATCGCGGCCAACGCCGTCATCTCCGGACTCTGGGGCCTGCTCTGGGCCCTCTTCTGGGGCTACGGCTGCGCTACACAAGTGCGTGTGGCCAACTACCTGGGTGCCGGTGAGCCACATCGTGCGCGACGCGTCACGGTGCTGGGCTTCGTTTGCACAGGTGTGGTGGTGACGCTGTTGGCCATCACTACGAGTCTGCTGGACGACCGTATCATCGCCGTCTACACCATGGACCCGGAACTATTGCTTACGTGCAAGCGCGTGCTGCCCATTTTTGTGGCTGCCTACGTGCTCGAGTCCTGCGAGGTGCTCTTTGCAGGTGTGCTTACGGGTATGAGGTACGGGCCATCGAATGAGCGCGTTGCTCGTCACGTGGTGCTGCTAATCGCCTGCTTACAGCTTCTCTGTGCTGCTTCCACTGTGCAGCCAAGTGAAGGTCATCCTCTGGACGAGTGTCTTCGCCACGTGGCTCATTAATCTACCTGTGGCTTATCTCGGAGGTAAGCCAGCCAGGCTATCGTCGGCTTTGCGACTCTCTCACCCAGGACTGACACGCCGCTTTGCTGCTGTGGACAGGTCTGACGCTGGGCTTTGGCTTTCCGGCGCTCTGGGTGGGTGTGCTGAGCATGGAGGCCTTCAAGGTGGGCAGCTACGCGCTCGCACTCTCACGTGTACGCTGGGGAGATATGGCAGCTCGCGCTATGGACGTGATGGAGGTGAGTCCGTCGGCTTTGGCGGCCGCCGCCGCCGAGGAAGAGCGTGACGCTGTGCAGTTTATCACGGCTGTGGTGGAGTCGCAGCCCACGGGCTGTCTGGCCAACATGTCCGAGTCCACGACGCCGCCCCTGACGTCATCGCCTTTCGAGCGTCACCAGCGTCTCAAGCGCGCGCAAGCGGTCGAGAGCGACAGCAGCAGCAGTAGCGACAGCATGAGTCTCCGTGTCGGCGACGACAACTTCAACACTACGACTCCATTCCCTGCGAAGATTAACAGCCAATGGGCAAAGTGGCGCGAGGTGTAACTTGCGAAATACGACGCGTTGGTTGGTTGAAAACATGCTCGAGAGGTTTCTCCTCGCGCCAGCCAAAAGGGGAAGTAAGCGCAAGCAGGTGAGCGAGCGAGAGATCAAGCAGGACATGGGGGACCGCGGGCAGGAAGCGCCGCTGGGCGCCTGGGCGCAGCGCAAGGAGGCCAAGCGCAACATGTACCTGACCAGTACAGACCAGGTGCGCGTGCACCGGCGCGGGCTGGGGCGCACTGGCGCGGCAGCCAGTGTGGCGAATGCTCTGTGCCAGAAGTGTCTGCGGCCGGGTCATTGGACGTACGAGTGCAAGAACGAAGCTGTGTACGTGCAGCGCGCGTCGCGCTCGCAGCAGCTGCGGAACCCGAAGCTACGGCAGCCCTTCAACCAGGACAAGCCGCCTGATGCAAAGGAAGAGGCGGTGGCGCGCGGAGACAAGAAGAGCAAGAAGCAGAGCAAAAAGGTCGCCAAGGACAAGAGCAAGAGCAAGAGCAAGCACGCGAAGAAGAGCAGCGCCAAGTCGCGGCGCCAGCGACGGCGCAGCGTCAGTAGCAGCAGCAGCAGTAGCTCATCATCCTCAGACAGCTCCGACTCGGACTCATCCGGTTCGTCCAGCGACTATTCGTCCTCGTCGTCAGGCTCGGACTCGGACTCGTCCGATAGCAGCAGGAGCGGCAGCAGCTCCGGATCCTCATCCAGCGACGACGCCAGCCCGCGACGGAAGCATCGCTCGAAGCGACGACGCAAGGACTAGAGCGTTAGTCATGAGGCAGCGACTTGTGCTGCAAAATGAGGATAGAAGGGAAGGGCGCATTAACCCCCCTCGCGCAGAAGCACGGAGAAGATGACGGATCCAGAGCTTGTTTTCTCGTGCTTTTTACTTGCGGTTTTCTTATTGGGCTTAAGGCGGAGGGGGCAAGGGCGATCGATGAGCTCTTTCGCCGCCAGCTGCAGCAGCAGCAGCTACAATAGCGAGAGGAGACGCCACTCTGATGCTCTGCTCGCTGCTTGTCTGCATGTAAGCATTTGCTCGTCTTCCCTTCCACTCGTAACCTCTGGCTCCTGCGTGCTTGCTGGCTGGCGTCTACCACGAAGCGCCGAACTCCGACTTGGTGTTGACGAAGGCCGAGTAATCCCACTTAGTGTCAATCTTGACCGGCTCCGGAATGGTGACGCCCTCCGCTGTGACCTTGGCGAACTGGATGCGGTTGATGGTGCGGCAGTCGCGGTAAAAGCACACGCGCATGCACTCTTCCAGCAGTGCGCGCGCCTCGGCCTCCTCCATGTCCTCCTTCCAGTGCTTGCGCAGCAACGGCATGCCCAGGTGGTGGCCGAAGCCCGTGGCCACGTAATCGCCCTCAAAGGCCAGACCGATCATGGTTACCTGGCCCAGGAAAGGCTTCTTGGTCTCCGGGTGCAGCCCACCCACCACTACTGTGTTCCACAGCGGGTCGAACTTGTTGCGGCGGTGGTAGAGCAGACGCTGCAGGTAGTGATAAATCTCGGGCGCGTTCATATCGCAACCGTCATCCTGGTTGAAGTCGAACACCTCCAACTCGTCCATCTTGTCTTTGATGAACTGGAAGTCGCTGAAGTCTCCGCCTGCGCCCAGCAGCGTCGAGTTGTGCACCGACGTCAGGCGACGTTGGTCCGTGAAGCGCGCCAGAGACCCGTAGGAGCCCAGCGTGTCGGCCGCCATCAGCACGCCGCCCTTGTACTTGAGCGCGATCACCGACGTGCCCGTCACGATCGGCTGCTGCGTGCGCTGTCGGCTCTCCATCTTAGCACAAGCGTTGGCGATCTCCTCGCCTTCTCCCTGCTTCCGCTTCTCTTTGCTTTCGCTTCTCCCCCCGAGCGGAAAAAGCGATCTTGCCATCGTGGAAGAACCCCATTTGGTCATAAGCCTTCTCTATTTCATGACAGCGATCTTGCCGATGGTATTACCGGTACAGTACCGTCTCGACATTCTAGAAGCCATGCTTGACGTGGCAGCACTTGGCGCTATCGCGTCGTAATGCCTGCATCCAAGCACTTGCAAGCGCCTTACAATTGATGCTACCTATCCGACACACATCCCAGCCTCCCCCCGTCGACTGGCCTTCAACTTGTCATTCTGAAAGAGTCCGGAAGAGACGCAACGCCGATTGAGAGGAAGCATGAAGGTGAAGGCTGCCGTGGCGCTGCTGGCGGCCCTGCTGCTGCCCGTGGCCTGTGCCGATTCGACTGCAGCTGAGGCTGCGCGCCAGGAAAAGGTGGTGGAGATCTTGAAAGACGGCCTGTTCGTGGAGACCTTTGCGACGGAGGAGCTGTTCGACGGCTCACGCTGGTTCAAGAGCTCACACGAGAAGTACTCGACGCAGGACGTTTCCCTGGAAGAGGTGACGGTGGAGGCGGGCCATATGACGCCGGACCGCGGCCTCGTGCTAGACACGCCGGCGCGTCACTATGGTCTAGCCGTGAAGCTGGACGAGCCGTTGCTGGTGGACGGCAGCGAGGGCAAGAAGGAGATGGTAGTGCAGTATGAGGTGAAGCTGCAGAAGGGCCTCACCTGTGGTGGAGCCTACGTGAAATTGCTGCGTGCCGACTCACCCGACCAAGACTACTCGGCCTTCAGCGACTCAACGCCCTTCGTGCTCATGTTCGGACCGGACAAGTGCGGCAAGAGCGATAAGCTGCACCTGATCTTCCAGCACAAGAACCCGATCTCTCTGGAGTATGAGGAGAAGCACATGATGGAGGCGCCAGGCATCAAGAGTGACAAGGACACGCATCTGTACACGGCAGTGATCCGCGACGACAACACTTTTGAGGTATTCGTTGACCAAGAGTCGGTCAAGAGCGGCAAGATGCTGGACAACTTCCTGCCCTCCATCATTCCCGAGAAGGAGATTGACGACCCGGAAGACTCGAAGCCTGAGGACTGGGTGGACGCCAAGAAAATTCGCGATCCGAGTGCCGTGAAGCCTGAGGACTGGGACGAAGACGCACCGGCTCGCATTCCGGACGAGGAGGCCGTGAAACCTGCGGACTGGTTGGATGATGAACCGGAGATGATCCCAGACCCAGCGGTGGAGAAACCCGAAGATTGGGACGAGGAGGACGATGGCGAGTTCATTGTTCCGCAGATCCCGAACCCGAAGTGTGCGGAAGTGTCTGGTTGTGGCAAGTGGAAGCAGCCCACGAAGAAAAACCCGGCATACAAGGGCAAGTGGTACGCGCCGTACATTCGGAACCCAGACTACAAGGGCGAGTGGGCGCCGCGCAAGATCCCGAACCCATTCTACTTTGAGGACGAGCACCCGGCGCGTATGGACCCCATCGGCGCGCTGGCCGTAGAGGTCTGGACAATGACAGAAGGGATCACTTTCGACAACTTCTGGCTCGGAAATGACCTGAAAAAGGCGCAGGAGTTCGCGGAGCTCACATGGGTGCCCAAGCATGCCGCGGAGATGGAGGCAAAGGAGAAGGCTAAGAAGGCAAAGAAGGACTCGGACGGCGAAGGGTTTTTCCAGTCGGTAGAGACACTGGCTGCGGACGCACTAGTGTACGCACAGGCGAACCCGTTCGTGGCGGCGTCGATCGCTGCGGTAGCGGCAGTGCTCGTGACGCTTGCTCTGGTCTTCCTCTGTTGCTTGTCGGCGACTTCCGGGGAACCTGCAGCTATGGGCAAGACTGACAGCGGTGCGGAGGAGGAGGAAGAGGATGCCAAGGCCGTGGCGAGCGACGACGGCGACCGCAAGCTCCGGCAGCGCAAGAAGGCTCCTATCGTGAAGGATGACTGAGCTCAGTTTCAATTAGCCACGCTATGGGCCTGTTGCTTTCGTACGTTTGCTTGTGTTGGGAGCCCTCAACTTTACTTTGTTTCTCTTGTGGGCTGTGTGCGGCACCTGTGATGGCGGTTGTTGGCTTAGTTGAAGAATTTACCGTCTATGGTTATCTGTTCAAGCGCTGAATATGCAAGCTGCACGAAGACGCTGACTACAGTCACCCTTCGTGGCATTTGGGTTGTGTGCCGACCGTTCTTTCAGCTGTATCTCAACCCAGTCTCCAGTCCTAGCGTTGGCTAGTCTCCCAGTTCTTGGCCTGGTACACGGGCGCATTCGACTTGGGTAACGCCGGGTTACCCAGAATAATGTCTGCCGCCTTCTCCGCCATCATGATCACTGGCCCGTTCAGATTGCCACTCACAATGTTGGGCATGATAGACGCATCCACGATCCGCAAGCCCTCCATGCCGTGCACACGCGTCTGTGAGTCCACCGCCGAGCCCTCATCTGTGCCCATCTTGGCCGTGCACGATGGGTGATAGACTGTACCGGCGTGCTGACGCACCCACGCGTCGACTTCCCCATCTGACTGAACGCTGTCGGTGGGGGAGACGGCATCGCCGCAGAATTCATCGAAAGCCTTCTGCTTGAAGATCTCGCGCGTAAGACGCACACCATTACGAATGTCCACGATATCTTCTGGTGTGTCGAGGTAGTTGGGCTCGATGATAGGGTGCTCGCGCGGGTTGATGCTACGCAGCTTGATGAAGCCGCGGCTAGTGGCGCGCATGGTAGAGCAGTGGCCCGTCATGATGTGACCGTCTCGGACATGGAGACCTTCGTCGATGGCTCCAGGCAGGAAGTGGTACTGCAAGTCTGGATAGCGCTTACCGGCCGCACTTCATGTCATGAAAACATACGAAAGTATAAGTGAGGAGGGAGCACCAGACATTTGATAAATACCGCACCAGAGAACAGATCAAATGACTCACGTTCGGATGAAGCCGCCAGCTTCGATCTGCGATGACGAGCCCGGCCCAGTTTGTTTCGTAAGCCATTCCAGTGCGATCGCGACCATCTTGTGCGGGAATTTCCACGTCGCGTGGTACAACGTGATCGGCTTCTTGCATTGGAAGTGGAGGTACGTGCCCAAGTGGTCCTCCATGTTCTTGCCTACGGCCGGTAAATGGTGTACCAGAGGCACACCCACCTCCTTCAGGTGGTCGGCGTCCCCCACACCTGACAGCATCAGCAGTTGCGGCGTGTTCACGGCCCCGCTGGATAGGATCACCTCCTTGGCCGAACGGACCTGAGACACCACCTTGCTTTTGTTGTCCTCCAGTTCGATGCCCACCGCCTTCTTACCCTCGAATATCACCTTGTTCACGAACGTGTCCGTCACCACGGTCAGGTTCTTGCGGTTCATCACCGGGTGCAAATATCCGGCCGCTGCATTCCATCGCTTGCCCTTGTGAATTGTCATATCCATCCAGCCCAATCCCTCCTGTTGGTAGCCATTCATGTCCACTGCTTCGGGGTAGCCCGCCTGCACACCAGCGTCGATGAAGGCCTGGAAGAGAGGTTGTACATCGGCCTGTGTCTTGCGGGTGATGCGCATCGGGCCGTCGCCACCGCGGTAGTCGTCAGCGCCCAGGTCGTGCGTTGTGGACTTCTTGAAATACGGCAGGCAATCGGCGTAGCTCCAGCCATTGGCACCACTGGCCTCCCAGTCATCATAGTCGTGTGCGTGGCCGCGGTTGTATACCATGGCGTTGATGGACGACGAGCCGCCCAGTACACGACCACGCGGCCATGGGATACGACGGCCGTCCATGTTCTTCTGCGGCTCCGTAAAGTAGTTCCAGTTGTAGCGGTCGTCGGCAAGATTGTACGCGAGCGCGGCCGGCATGTGGATGCGAACCGAGTCCCACTTCCCCACGTCACTGGGGCCTGACTCCACCAGCAACACCCTGTTGGTGTGGTCGGCACTTAGGCGGTTAGCGAGCACGCACCCGGCGGAGCCCGCTCCAACGATGACGTAGTCGTACTCGCCCGAGACGGCTGCGGAACTCAGGGTGCGATTGGCAGACGGCAGGAACCCTTTGGGCATGCGCGTCGTCTGCGACCGAAGACGAAGCGAGTGGCGCAGCATTGTGGATATCGAACCTTCGAGACTGGAAGGCAATTGGCAACTAGGGCGGAAGCGAGCGAATTGAAGACTGAGGAAGTAAGGGCTCGTCGCGGAGGAGATGAAGCGATATGCGGGATGTTGAAGCGTCGGTGGGTCAGGGCAGCTCTTATGCCTGGGGGTTTATTTAGCGTCCAGGTCGAATGCAGCTCGTTGGAACGAGTGGGGGTAGTTTCAGAGTCTTGTGTTTCTTGTTTTGGGCGATCTCACACCTCTTATTTGCCTGAACACACCGTCCTGGGCCCACTTTGGCCAGAAGAAGATGTGGCCTCCCTCCATACAGCAGTATGGGGGGCAGTAGCAGTGATAATGGTGTTGGTGCTAAAAATAGAGGAAGGGGACGCACCATCCTGCATCCCAACTGAGCGGTGAACCGCTTCCAGGACTGAGCGCGGGCTAAGACGCTTGATGCGATGCTGGATGGCAGATGTGGGGGCCTTCTTCACCCATCCATGTTGGTTGGGGCTGCGGGGTTGATTGGGTGACTAGTGCGTGAGTTTCGATTCCGGTCTTTAAGGTACCCAAGCTAAGTCACCGTGCAATTTACACTCACACTTACCCGTAAACATTTCGCTCCCAACACGAACAAGTCAACGCACGGGCTGAAGCAGATCGTCAGCAGATCGTCGTTGATACCTACTGCTTTAGATACGGTTGTCATTTTTTAGAGACTTTCTACCTGCCATTTGCATCGCCTCGATATATCCCGAAGTTACCATGAGATACCCAAGAACCGTCCTGGCCCTAGAAGATATACCGTTTTCTGTTTCGGGTCGATGTGTGTGAGCAAGCTCATGCGCAATAAACAATAGGCGTCTCCGGGCACCCGGACTCCAGGAGCCCGAGTGAGCAGGTGCTCGTTCTTCAGGTAGATGTTGCGCGCGGCGTTCACGACACGTCGCGGTCGAACATCAGGCTGCAGTGCGAGCACGAAAAGACCTTCTCGCTGGTGATGCTGCGGTTGAGTCTCCCGCAGCACGAGCAGGCCTTCGTCGTGTAGTGCTCTTCACACTCGATCACCCTTCCTCCAGCACGGCCCATCTTGTACGAC